>RJWT010051003.1:0-10811 GCA_004365215.1 Cuniculus paca
AGGAAGACTTCCTTGTTTCCCCTTTTAGTCCATCTAGGTTACCAGCCTATTAGTTGGTGCCACCCACATCCACAGTGGGTCTTCCCTCTTCAGGTTGCAGCCTACGTGTCAGTCATCCACAGACATCCCTAAACTTCACTGATCTGCTAGGCGGTTCTCACTCGTCAGGTTGACATATCACAAGTAACAGTCACATACTCCTAATGTGATTTCTTAGTTTTGCCATTGCCATTAAAATTACACCCAAAAAAAGTAGTTGTTTTGTGGCCACTCTAACCCATCCAAAGTTCATAACCAGAATTACTTAGTTTAACTCCCTAATGAGACTTAGATTTATTTTTGTTTCATTTTGGTTTGGTTTGGTTTCGGTGCTGGGTTCAAGCCCAGGGCCTCAAGCCTGCAAAGTATATACTTTACCACTGAGCTACAGCCCCAGTCAGAGATAGTATAAGTGTTTTTGGCTTATTTTCCAAAATTTAAGAAACAAAATGCTATCATTATAAATATTCAACCGAGTGTGTTTCCCATTCTGACTCCTTTCCTGAACTTTATTTCCAAATGGTGCTCCAAAAAGGTTTTCAGTAAGTGTGGTAGCATCAGGAAAAGTCTATATCTCTATGATTATCTTGTTGAACATCAAGATGAAATCACCTTTTTCAAAATTCTGCTTACAAAAAAATCAATGACATGACTCTAAAAATATGTAAGAATAGATGGGTTTATGAAGTATGAATGAAAACCACCATTAATGTTTAAATTTTAAAAATTATTATAGTAATGATTATATTGCCATTAATCCCACACGCACACTTCAGACACATTTATTCCATCGTTCATGCCACTTTGTGAAGCAGTCCTAAGAAGTCTTCTTTCGTAAGTCTTTTAGTGGTATTGTTGTGGCTGACTCAAAGTCCCGAATTGATTCAAAATATTTACCTTTCATGATCATTTTGACTTTATATAAGAGCCAGAGTCACATGAGGCCAGATACAATGAATAACGTGGATGAGGTGTAATGTTTTTACAAGCCTGCCTTTCTGTTAGATGTCACTCAGCAGCAGCATTCATTGTACTTTTTTTTTTAACCATACTTCATAAGGATACTCATGAAAGAGGACTTCCAGAACTGCTGCAGAAAGTGGTAAGAATGATGGGATAAGTGTGTTTAAAGGGAAGGGGAATATGTGAGGGGGATAATGGCAATTCGTCTTTTACTTTAATAAATATTTTAATTTAAATATTTACCATATAGTTTGATCGCATCTCATATTGTTTTTGTATCATCACAGTGCAATATCCTATACTTCAAGTATCAGAAAATAAGAGGAGTTGAGGATAGAAACAATAGTCCAGGCTCTGGCATCAGATAATCCTGAAATCAGATCATTTTAATCAATTCTAACTCTGTTTCCTCAAATATAAAATGGTAACAATTATACTTTGTGAGAGGTTACAGATCTGTTACAAACCTTAAAATGAAGAATACTCAAGCAGCATTAGTGGGAACAATCCAGCAGCGAAGAAGCAAACTTAATACATTAATCTGGCTGCAGGTCTATTCCTTGATGATGAATAGATAAATAATGAATAGTAAAAGATACACTTTTCTTCTTTATGTATAGTTAAATTGGCATCTGATGATTTTCCACCTTCTCTCATCTCTTGGGAGAGTTCTTTTCTGGTTGGAATATGACTTGTTAGACTAAAGGGCAAAGTGAAACTTTCTAACTATATATAGAGTATATGTAATTTTAGAGTTTCTCCTGGTCTATAAATTCCAAGACAGTAGAGGATCCTTATGGAGCATTGGTTATTCAATGTTATTCCACTTAGTTAGACATGGATAAATTTTTCTAGCGAGATGAATGAATGAATGCTAGGTATCAGAGAGCTTTAGGATGGAGAAGATGTGTATGACTTCTCAGTATCCCTGGTGCCAAGATATTAGGTGATCGAGATGTTGGTTTTTATATACTATTCTCTGGAATAAATTCAAAAGACCATAAAGGATCCAGGGAGAAAAGTAGGATCACCTGATGGGACTTACAGGAGATAAATGCCAAAGTTCACTCCTTCCCTTCTCCTGAAAAAAACTGGCAACTCATGAAAATTATAAAGGTATAATTACGGGAGAGGTATAGCCTATGAAGGAATTTATAAATGACATATTACATTGAAAATGGCTTGGTCTTTATGATCTTTCTGAGCTGGGCTTGAGACATTTTTGCCAAGTGCCATGAGGCCCAGTCATAATGAAACCAGTGAAGCTTCCTAAAATGTACCTACAAACAGAATGATCCTTGTGTTCAAGAATCACTGTTACCCTAGAAGTCCATAAACCTATGTGACTGCCAAGAAGCAAAAATAATGTGTGTAAAACACCTACTGTGTGATGTAGGAGTTGCTTTAAAGTACCTGGTCTGCACAGAGGCAGAACAAAAGCCAGGAACATGGAGAAGGGCTGAGGCTGAGAAAGGAAACCTGGACCCTCCTTCTGGCCTTGCCTCCCTTTCCTGTTGGACCTTGGGTTAGGTTCACTGTCAGGGCCTAGTTCTGCCTCAGTAAAATGAGGGGATTGGCAGATGCTCCATAACATTCCTTCTGTTTTTAAAATCATATTCTATGTGTCACAAGGAAGCCTCTTTCTGACAAGGAGCAAGACTAGTTATTTTTCCCCTTTCTACAATGTAAATGTCCTTTGGCTTTTCATTTATATATAAATGTATGAGCTTTGACCAAAACAAAATTACCATCTCTGGGTCTTTCCAAAGTGCTCTCATTACAATGCAGTGCAGATTTCTGGGCCTAAAAAAGAAAAAGGGAAAAGTTACTAAGTCATTTTGACCTACAAGCACTATAGGACCAGGACTCACTTATGGGCGTAGCCCAGAGGGCAAGCTTAGTATACCAGGAGAAGTGATCACACAAGGAAGTATGGCTTGGTACAGGCTTCTGCCTACTCTAGCTTTGTTCTTGAAGAACAGCAGATGCTCTGTGCAAGAGAAATACAATCGAGGGACATTAAGGAATGAAATGGGAAGATTCTGGGTTTCTGAGTGACAATACTGAGTTCATATTCTGTATCCTCTCCCTGCATTGTATATTCTTAAAGAAGTCACTTCTCTGAACCTTGGTTTCTCCTCTGTAAACTGAAAAAAGATGATACTAACTTCAGAGGGCTGCCATGAGCAATAAAATAGGCAAAATGCTAAGTCACAGTAAGTGTTGAAGAAATAGAATCAAAAGAGAAATGAAACAAGCTCTGTGTTAAAGATAAAGAAGCAGAGAACATACTATGGGCATGCAGAGAGAAGAACGTAATCACACACTCCCCTTGTAATTATTTCAGTGAACAAACATCTTACAAGTTGGGAGAATATTGGAGGTGGGAAACTGGGAGATGCTAGAAAAACTAGGAAGCGTATTTTGAGGAATTTTCTTTCCCTCACAGAGCTGACAGTCTGCTGGGAAGTTGAGGCACACTGAATTAAAGTCCCGAGCAAACCAAATGCCCAGAGCACTGGTTGTTGATACCTTTAAAAACAAGAAAAGTCCTGCTAAGACTAATGTTCTAGAAAAGCAAGATTTTTATGAGCAATTTGGGCTGGACTTGGAAAAAATGAGTAAGATTTTGATACAGGCCACTGGGAAAAGTGGGAAAGCCTCATGGCAACTAGAAGAGGTCAAATTATGGCAGGTCTAGAGATTCAGGCTGCCAGCTTCTCCTTGGAGGCATTGAGGAGCCACTGAAGGTTATTAGTAATGGAGACTCTCAGTGAAAGTGAGTGCTTGGTCTAATAGCAGTGAATGGTAAGACCACAGGAGGAAGAAGGTGAAGTTGGAGAAAGGGATGAGGGCTGGGTGGGTGGTAATCTTCCTTGAACCATGCTATAACTGCATCCTATGAGCCAACCATCAAGTCCTGTTGATGTCTCCTTGCAGTATCTTGTACCCACCCCTTCTATGTATTGCATTATTCATCCAAGGAATAACCGCCCACTGGATTTGACTAGAAGACAGGTGCCATTGAATCAGGTCAGAAAGTTGAAGTGGAGAACTAGTTTGATTGAAGGATAGATAGTAAATTTGGTGTTTGCCATACTAGATTTATGGTAATAGTTAAATATTCAAATGGAAAAGTAAAGTAGAGCTGATTTTCCCTACATGCTTGCAAGGGACTTTCTACAAAACAACATGAAATGGGACAGTCTAACCAAAATCAGATAAAAGATATGAAAGAAGAAACTGAACATACTCTGTCCCTTTCTTTTTTGATGTGTAATTACTACATGAAAACTGAGTATATCTGCATTGTTTATATTTTTTCAGCTGGCATTATGGAGAACAATACATAGAATTGTGATGGAAATGTTAGTTAAGTTTGTTAAACTGAAATAAAAATAAATGAGTGGGAATGGAAAATGCTAGAAAATGTGGATAAATATTTTAGCTTTGGGGGGAAGTGATTTGAAAAATTCCTATCTATTATGTAATTGGATCCTATAAAAGGGTTTATGAGCAACATAAATGATGCTGGGAGAGTTCTAAGACAATATTTTATGTATTTGGAAGGAGAACAGATCCTCAGAGGAGAGACCACCTTTCCATCCATCCATAAAAATGAAAGAAAAACTTCATCAGACCACCAAGCTTGCAGTGTTCAGACTTGAGGGCAAAACTTACCCAGTGTCTTCACTGACACATCCGCAAGAGGCTGGTCTGTTTCTCTGCTAGTGGAGTATCCCTCACCTCTTCACCTTCTGCTTTTTCTCTCCTTACTTTTATCTCCTCCTCTTGTGCCTTTTTGATAGCAACTCTAAAGCAGTGGTTATGAAATGGCCATAAAACTTTTATTTGAAACAGAGATTATTATGTGGTTTGGGAGGGAAGGGAACAAGGACTAAATAAAAGGAAGTGACTCTGAGTTGTTAAGAAAAAGAAGACCTTTCATAGCAACATCTTGATTTTGTTAAAAGCCAAGCTGAAGCCATCCAAAGCAGGCAGGAAACAAGGTGATAATAAGGGAAAATGTGTTTCACAGACAAAGGAGCAGACAGCAGGAGAGCATAGTTCAGAGAAAGAGCCGAACATTGTGAAGCCGGGGCAGTGAGGGGCTAACTAATCCCTGTGATTCATACTGGAGGAGCATGGGGCTGTTTGAACTCCTTGGCAACTTCGGCCTGGTCTCAAAGTGGATTGTGAGGAATGAGAACAAAAGAGAAGTTCCCTCTGAGTTCCTCTTGTCAGAGCAGGGGAAATTGCTTTGAGGTCAGTATAAAAGATGGTAATGGGACGTGGAACTGAGTAACAGAAAAAATAATACTAATAATAATAATGTGCAAGGTCACTGGGAGCTTACCTAGCATAAAGTGAGATAAGACCACCACCACCAAGACATACAGCCTAGGTCCTGCCACACACTGCTATGCAAGTCACTTCCAACCAGCACTTGGCTGCTAATTTCGGAAGATAACGCCTCAGCTACGTACTTGGAGAATATCTGTTCCCTTGGCAAACAGTAATTGAGATCTCACTGTGCCAGCCAGGACTAATGCTTTAAGGTGCAAAAGGAATCTTTTTTTTTATTTTTTATTTTTTTTATTTTAAAGAAAATAGAACAAAACAAATCAAAACAAAACAGAATAGAGTCAAACACAACATAGCATTTCAGAACAGAACACTGCAAGCAATACAGGTCTTCAAAACATAACAACAGGAGATTAACTATGGTTACCCTAGTATCTCTTGCCTTCTTCCAAATGGTTGTTCATACATTTATAGACAATAAACTCAAACAAAACAAAATAATATGAAACCAGATAAAACAAAAGAGTGAAGGCATTGCAGGCCTTCAAGTCAGACAACAAGAAACCAACAATGGCTACTGTAATGTCCCGTTTTCTTCAAAAGAGCTGTTCCTATCTTCTCACATATGCAATAGGAATCTTTATGTCCTTGCATCACCTGGTTTTCTGAGGGTAGAAAGGATCATTGTAAAATGAATCCTGGGAAACTGACATTAATCTCCGAAAGGTCACAGACCCAGCAGAAAATAGGGGAGAGATGTAGAAGGGCCAACGTGGTAACCAGAAAGATGCATATATGTTTAAACTTGTTACGAATGCACAAATCCTAATCTCTGATATGATGGTATTGGGAGTTGGGACCTTTGGGAAATAATTTGTCCGATGAGGGGAGCCTCCATGAATGTGATTAGTGTCCTTATAAGAGACACCAAAGAATGTTCTAGCCCTCTTCCTACCATGTGAAGATACAAGAACATGACAGTTTGCAACCCAGAAAAAGTCCCTCACCAGAATCCAACCATGTTGACATCCTGATGTCAGACTTCTAGGTTCCAGAACTGTGGGGAATAAGTTTGCTGTTTATAGGCTAGTTTATGGTATTTCGTTAAAGCAGCCTGAACAGAGTAAGACACTCCTTAAGGGGAGAGACACAACCAACTGCTAGTCTTTCTTCTCTAGGTCTAAAATTTCTCGTCCATAAAATAAGTTGAACAAGATGATGCACACTTTCCCTTATGGCCGGCTTAGAATGGTTCCAGGAGTTATCTGAGGATCATACAGTGGAGATGGGACAACACGGACTTCTCTTAATGTGAGAATCTGTAAATGCCTGCAGGAACTAGAAACTATTGGTACATTTCATGTATATTTTGACCAGTTGCTGAGAAATTTTTAACTGATAAAGATGCCAAAGACTTCCCTTTAGATTTTAAGCCAAGAGGTTACAAAGAGGTCACTCTTAAATTTTGTTTGGCTAGAAGGATAGTTTTTAAAAACTATCCAGCATTTACAATTTGTGAGGACCCAGATTTTTGGCTCCTCTTGAAAAAATCTGGTCTATTTGACAGCACTGGACCCACAGCAGCAATTAGCTAGATGTGTGTAGCAGCTGTACTGTTAGATGGGGCACCTGCTCTCTAGCTTGATCATCTCCAGCACTCACATTAAGGTGACCACGTAACTTGTCCAAACTAGGGCGCATGTGAGAATAAGGGGGAGAAGTGTCATTAGTAATTACACCAGGACCATAGGCATAAACCAGTATTGTTACGGCAATGTACATGAGAACCCAGTGACACTGCTTCATTCTTCTTTGCCCACTGTTATTTGGGATTTGTGGTCATAAACTTGAGAATCAAATGAAGAGGAAGAGAGAGCAAATGTGTACAATAAGGAAGAGATATGAAGGTCAAAAGGAAGACATTAAAAGGTATATTAATGAATGCCAATTATACCAAATGTTAAGGTAAAGACAGCCTTGCTGGTGGCTTCTTTGGCATGTGAGTTTGAGCTTCCAAGCCCTCTGCCCTACACAGCACTGTCAGTTTTAATAAGCTGTGAGCTCATAACTACAAGCAAGACTAATCAAACTGCAGAGAGCAGCCTGCTCCTAATCAAGAAGGCACAGGATAATCGTTTAACTCTGTGGTTTCTCAGTTAGCTGCCTCTATAGAAAAAAAAAAATTAAAAAAATTCCCGATAAGATAGTTGCTTCACATTCCAGCCTCGACCCTTTGATGGTCTTTGTTTGGGATTTTTATTAAAATGTTTTAATTATACAATTACTTGGTTTTAAAAAGTATTTCCCCTTTATTCCAAAGAATAACAAAATATTCCTTCCCCAAGATTCGTAAGGAACCACACTCCTATTATTACCTGTTTTTCATACTACTCAAAATCCCCAAATCCTTTCAACACTACTCAGGGTAGTTAGCCCCCTACTGGGACGGGGAGGGGGCATTAGGGGTCATGGACCGACCTCCAATGGTGAGCATCTATAGGTGCCAGCATGGTACTGTGGACTGTATGCGCCAGTGCCAGCTATTTTCCACTGGAATATTAACCTTCTGTGGCTGTTGATTGTGATATGTCAACTTGACTTGAACAAGAACCTCCTAGCTGATTCATAATGTTCTTGGCATTTCTGTGGATGATCAACATGTAGGCCAGCAAAACTGAGGGAGAAAGCCACACTCTAGATGTGGGTGGTACCAATGGGCTTGATTCTGGACAGAATAAAAGAGAAATAAGGAAATGTGCCCCTCATTTTGGGGGGGAAGAGCACCAATCTTCACTATTGCCTTTGGACATTGGTCTCCAGTTTCTTTAGCCTTCAGACTGCCACGGGTGGCTTTACAGTGAGCTTCCATGTCTGACCTTCAGCTGCTACTGGGTTCTCTGGCTCGCCCACACACAGACATCCAGTTTTGATCCACCTCTGATCCTGTAAGCCAACCTAATATATCCCTTTGTATAATTATCCATGTATTTTACATTTGACTCCATTCCAACACCCTCTAGTCAGTCCTTGATTTTCTCTGCCCCTTCAACTCAGGAGCAAGTCAAAATAAGTAAGAATTTACTTAGCTCAATGACTGACTGTTGAGTTTTACTCAGATGGAGCTACCTAACCTAGGAGCTGAGAAAGGACAGATAGGCCCCTAGGCAAAATACTTTGCTTTTCTAAAATTTTTGGTAGACCTCAAGGAGACTAACTCAGCCTTCAAGAAACTTGTTCTTAATGTAGGAATAATAATATTCATACCTCACAACCAGGGTCAATGAAATATGGGTGGAAAGTATTTACTAAGTTGCCTGGAACATTAAAATGCTCCAGAAATTATGGATATTATTTTATTATGTACAAGCACACCTTATACATGCTACTTACATAATTTAAGGAGACAGGTAAAGGATCTTCAGAATGTATATCATTAAATAGGGTCTCTACTTTGGATTCTGCATGCAGCATAAAAATTCTTAAAACAATGACCACAGATTGAATAAGTATTTTTAAAAATGTTTTTTCCAATAAAAAAAACCTCTTTAACATTCTTGGTATCATGGAAATTTAATATTTTGTTTAACAGACTCACTAACATTTACAGAAAGCAATACACAGTGATTTTTTAAATTAAAACTGTTTATTGGCTATTATCTTTAATAGATTTACTCCATTAAAAAAAAATCTTTCAAATGTGCTAAGAAAAAGAACCAGAGAAGTAAACAATGTTGAACAGAATTTTCAGCGTTTTGGACATAAATAAAACTTACAATTTTTTATGGATTCTGGAATATACACTAATACTTCTTCAACAATGAGTTTTGGCATTGAACAAGACTATGAACACATGAATAACAATATGTTTCAGGACAACCAGATCCTTGGGAACAGAAACTCTGACTTCTGTAAGTATCTAGGGTCATTCATGCCGACGTTATACTACTAAAGAGAACCACAGATGGGCTCCCAACACATAAAAATACAATACCCAAATAGTAACTACAAACAGTGTTCAGGAATGCCCACTAAATTTTGAAAAACAGTAAAATATAACAGGAGTATAAAACAAATTTCTTACCCATACAAAAAAAGGGCCTTATTTTGGTTTTGTTATTATTTTTATAAAAACTACATGTGTGCCTATGTTCATGTATATTCCTTACTTAAAAGTTGACAAATCTAAAAAGTACAAAGAAAATAAAAATTCCCTGTCTATCAATAAACACTATCAACAAAACACAATCAACACTATCAATAAAATGTGACTCCTTTGGTAACAGCAGAACAAAATCATATGGTCAAGGATAACCCTAGGAAGGATACCCGGCCTCAGGATTTCTGATGCCCACTCACCAGCCACTTCAAAATCCACAGGCTGGACTCCTTAAGTTCTCAAATATATTTACTATGTCACTTGCCTCCTGGTACTGGGGAACTTTCTAATCAGGCCAATAGTGATTAACAAACAAGGCTGAAAAGTATGGCTAAGACTAATCCAAAGCTTTTTGTTTCTCAAATTTTAAAGCCAGCAAAGGGGCTGGGGATTTAGCTCAACGGCACAAGCACCTGCCTCACAAGCATGAGGTCATGAGTTTGATCCCCAGTACCAAAAAAAAAAAAAAAATAATAATAATAATTAAAAATAAAAATAAAGCCAGCAGAATCTTAGTAGTTTATTTAGTCCCGTCATTATGCCTGCCCCCATTTATTCATGAGGACACAATGGAGAGGTTAAGTGCTTCAATGGAGAGGTGTCACAATGGAGCAGGACTCAAACAGATCATCTTCTTGGCCAGCTTGGGGGCTTGTCCAACTGACCACATAAGAATAAACCTCTGCAAGAGACAGGGCTACAGTTATTATGTGCTTAGATTATTTATGACCCTGGAGGGCAGACCACAGTGGACTTGTACAACCAGATAAAAGTAGCTGTGCAACTACTGGGCTCCTAACAGGTAAGGACGCTGGCTCTAGGAAGACAAGTCACAAACAGACCAAGTGGCCAAATGAAGGCATGACCTGAGTCACATGACCACAGGAGCGCTGTGTGAGGCCCACACAGGAAGACACAAGTGTGGTGAAAGCTCACGACCCCTTTCTGAGTGACTGTACTACCAGGGCACTATGGAAGACAAAGTACCCAAGAGAGGCCCCTGAGAGTATGAGGGTCGAAAAAAACAAAAAACAGAAAGAAAACCATCAATTGGCCAGATTCCTTCTCCAGTTAACAGGTTATGTGTCCACAGAGGTTATGCTCTTTATCAAGTCATCTCCCCTCGGGTCCCAATTCATTTTTCAGTGGTCCCTACAATCTTGTCTCCCCTTTTAAGTGTCTCCTCCCATCTAAAGTCTTCTCTAGGTACATTTCTGTCAACTAAGAAGAACTAGCCTAGACATTTTAAAGGTTATGGCTTAACTTTTTATCAATCTATGTCACTTACGTCTTTTCTTTTTTTGTAGTTTTTAATTTTATATTTTTGTATGGTACTAAGCACTGAACC
>RJWT010051004.1:0-10774 GCA_004365215.1 Cuniculus paca
GCAAAAAGACATAATAGACAAAAGAAAATAAATAGATAATTTTTAAAAGAATGAGAATTGTAAAAGAGGGAGCAGTAACTTAGCTTTCAGCGAAGATAGAAGAAACATCCCCCACGAAAGAAAGAAAATCACACTGGATGGTAGATAACAATGTAGCAGCATCATCAATTTCCTGTAAGGGCTAAATGAAGACATTTTAAAATGTGTGGGGACTTGCAACTCTCATGGGAAGATCATTAAGGATGTAGTTCAGCAAAAGGAAGGACAAAATCAGAAAACAGAAAATGGAAATAAGAAGATTTAGAGCAGAGTGGATCCAAATGAGAGCTATGAAAAAGAGTTTCAGGATAACAGCTGTGTACTACACACAGTCAGCCATCACAGCAAGAATGGAGAAAAATGACATAAAATAAAATAAAATAAACATGAGAAAGTCCTGGGAAAAGGAAAATAGATGGAATCGCATTGAGTTATTTTTAAATGAGACTATAGGAAAGGTAAACAAGTCAAGTCAATGCTAAAGGCAATAAAAACTCCATATAAAACAAAGTTCAAAAGCAAAGCCCTGAGGTAACCAGCTTGGGTTGGAAGGCAGCCAACTTCCAACCCAGACTGATGCACCCTGCAAAATTTTCTTTCAAAATCAGTGGAGAAACAAGATACTTCCATGATAAAGAACAACTCAAGGAATTCATGACTGTCAAACCAACCCTACAAAGAATACTGAAAGACATTCTAGAAAGAGACTAAAAAAAGACCACAGTTCCAGGAACAGTGGCAGAGGGGACTCACTCAGCAGGGCAGACAATTGAATAGAGGGGAAAAGTAGGGAGCCAGTGGCAGGAAAATAGCATGGCAGAGATGAGCTAGTGCATGCTGGCCATAACCATTAACGTAGATGGCTTCAATTCACCAATAAAAAGAAACACAGGCAGAGTGGATGAGGAGACAAGATCCATCAATATGCTTTATCCAAGAAACACATTTAACTCAAAAGGAAATTCACAGACTAAAAGGCAAAGGAGAGAATGCTATATGTGACAGGGAACCAGAAAAAAAGTAAGGGTAGCTTGCCCATCAGCTGCAGAATGGATAAGAAAGATAATGGCATTTCTATCCAATGGAAAGCTACTCAGCTATAAAGAAAGATAACCTCAAGGTTTTTGTAGGTAAATGGATACAACTTGAGATCATGCTCCTGGGTGAAATGGTGCAGAGTCACATGGGTGAACATTGTGTTGTCTCCCTAGTATAAAAAACTAAAGGAGTTAGTGGGATCCAAAATACAAAATAGAGGTTGTCAAAGTGCAAGGGGACGAGATGTCTTCAGGGGGAAGGCAGTGGCCATTGTTAATCTATTATCCTGTTTTGAAACCCTGTATTGTTTTCATTGTTTGTTTAGCTTGGTTTTATTCTGTTTTGTTTTGATTTTATTATGTTTGATGGCATGGACAGCTATTTCAAAAATAACAAAATGTATTATAGTGGCCATTATTGATTTCCTATTATTTTGTTTTGAAACCCTGTATAGCTTTAGTTGTTTCTTTTGATTGATTTTATTCTACTTTTTTTGTTTGATTTTATTATGGCTGATTGTATAAGCAGCTACTTTGAAGACAACAAGATGCACTATCGTATCCACTGTAGTATTCCTACTGCCTTGTGTTGAAGTCCTGTATTGCTTTCATTGTTTTGTTTTGATTGGTTTTATTCTGTTCTGTTTTGTTTGATTTTATTATGCCTGATGGTATGGACAGCTATTTTGAAGATAACAAGAGGCATTACAGTGGTCATTATTGATTTCCTTTTATCTTGTTTTGAAGTCTTGTATCATGTTCATTGTTTTGTTTTGATTGATGATTCTATTTTGTTTTGTTTGATTTTATTATGTCTGATGATGTAAATATCTACTTTGAAGATAACAAGATGCATCGTGGTAAGCCCTGTTGTATTCCAACTGTCTCATTTTGAAGTCCTGTATTGCTTTCATTGTTTTGTTTCGATTGGTTTTATTCTGTTCTGTTTTGTTTGATTTTATTGTGCCTGATGGTATGGGAAGTTATTTTGAAGACAGCAAGAGGCAACATGGTAGCCATTGTTGGTTTCCTTTTATCTTGTTTTGAAGTCTTGTGTTACGTTCATTGTTTTGTTTTGATTGACTCTATTCTGTTTCATTTCTTTTGGTTTTATTCTCTTCAAAAAAATTTTTTTAAAAAGTCCTGCATAGCTGTTAGGGTTTGTATCTAGGTTCCCCCACTCCAAGCCTCATGTAGTCATGGAAGCAGCTGAATCTAGCATTTGTGACTGATTCGTTTTCTAGCGCTGGGGTTGGCAGTGTGAGTTCTGCACCTGCCTGGGGGTGGAGCTGACAATCAATATAAGATCAAGAAGGAGGCGGGTTTTTCCCTCTTTTGCAGGGTTCACTCTTATCGATTGCAGCTCCCATGAACGGCTGCCCCTCAGTCATGCCATCCTGTCTTGGGACCAACTAAGTATGGACTGAAACCTCTAAAACTGTAAGAAATAAGTCTCTCCTTCCTTCACTTTGGGCATCAGGTATTTTGTCTTAGCAATGAGTAAAAAAGTAACCAAGACAATAGCCCTCTAGTCAATAATAAGTATGTAGTTAGACGAAGAAAACTTTTATTTTAGATGCTTTATCAAACAATAATGAAGACAGCTACAGTTAAAGAATGAGATGAAAAGTTATGTATGGAATGTAAAGGTACAGAAAACAAGGCTTAGTAAGTACTAAGAGCTAAAATAATATTGCTGATATCTTCATGTAACAAATTAAGGAATCAAGAGATACTGATAATATTCAACTGAATAAGAAATAATAAAAAGGAGAAATATTACTTGGAGCCCAAAAATATGCAATTGGAATTAAAAATAGTGAAACAAAGATATTAGGATGGGGACACAGAGCTTTGGTTTTCTAAATGAAGGGCTCTTCTTGCAAAATAATTAAATGTCTAAATTTGAAAAAAAAATAGTATATTTTATTTAGCTATACAGAGGCAAATAATATAGAAAATGGACAAAAATTTAAAAATTGTGTCCCCTGAAAAGAATTAAAGAAGGGAAGGATGTCACTTTTTATAAGTGCTTCTGTATCATAGTATTTTAACCACAGACATTACGGCATAATAATGGCAAATCATTTTTATATTGCCAAATCCAGGCTTTCAAGTCAAGCAGTCTGACTTTCAAGGCCATGCATTTTATTATTAGTGCATATTAGTTATACAGAATAGTGAGTTCCACTTTGGCATATTCATCTTTTGATCATTTCCACACACCCATAACCTTCCTACCCTCCCCTCTCCCCATCTCCTTCTTCTTTAATAGTCTCCCTCTGCTTTCATGACTCTCCCTCTTTCTGTCCACACACAAAATATGGTACTTGTCTTTCTAAGTCTGCTTTATTCCACTTAACATGATGGTACCAGTTCCCTTTATTTTCTTACAAATGTGATCATTTCATTCTTCCCCTGACTGAATAAAACTCCGTTGTGTGTGCCACATATGCCACATTTTCTTTATCCATGCATTTGTCAACCAGCACTTTTAAACACAAAATTAATTGGATGCCTCCACTGAGATAGATTTGGTAAAAGGAAACCAGGCAAAACAATATTTTATATGTAGCATTTTATAGATCAAAGCATGAGTCCCAGATCAACAGAATCAGCCACATCTGAACAGTTGTGAGAAACTGATCCAAGTGCTATGTGCATGTTGTTTTTAAAAAATCAACTATCTCCTATGTAAGACACTTAATCAGAAACTGCAGGGGTAGAGCCCAGGAGTCCATTAGAAAAGTTCCTTTGATATTTTGATGCTTAATCAAGTTTAAGCCATTGTTATAAACACAAGGAAAAATTGGAAAAATAGACAGCCAGTGATTAATAAGGAAAACTCTTAGGAGAAGAACATCTCTGCTGTTGGTTTTTAATAAGCAACTATCATTTTCATAATAAATATGGACTTTATATGCCAGTGTGATGGAGACCACTCTGAGCAGGATTTAAAATTAACTAATCAGTGTCTAGGTTTATCTGTGGGTCTGTCCTAGGCCTAGGTCCCTTGTCAAGAGACAGGCATCAGATTCATAGTAAGTGAACCTCTATGAAACACTGGTCTTGGCTGAGATGTGTAGTGGCCTGTGATGCCAGAGACTCCTCAAAGAGTAAGATAAGGCCACAGGTGAGAACACTTGGTTCCAATCCCAATTAAATAGATACAGAGTGTAGCTACAGGCATCTCACTCCTGCTGTCTCATTCCCACCATAAATATCATCATGGCAATAAGACAGATTTCCTAAATTGGCATAATTTACTACTTGGAGAAGTCTTTGAAGTGATTCCCAAGGTCTTGCTCAGTTCCCACACTTTCCTTTCTTTGTTTGAAAATCTAATAAACAAGGGCCACCCAGAGAAGCTCTTTGTCTCAACCCCCAGAGTCTTGAACTCTGCTAGAGGGTTTTGATCCTCCTGAAGTCCTAAAATCATACCACTTGTCTCATTTATTTAAGTCCTCACCATACAATAGTTTGGGAGATTGGGGATATTGGCCAGGTCCCCAATTATCAATGTTTTTGTGTGGGTAAGCAGGCATGTAGAAAAATATGGAAAGCTCCCAGAATCATCAAAGTATCATTTAAACATGCTTACTTTCCCCAAAAAAAGATGAAAAGTTTTAGATAGATATGCTCTCTATATACTGTAAGACAGAAATCCAAGACAGAGTCGAACATATGTACAGACTCAATAAGCAGACCAGATATTGGATTAAAATTCTACCCAGGCACATGTATAGCAACATAAGCATTTCTCACAGCATCTCTCCAGAATGACAATATTTACTCTCTAATAGTCATAATGCTGCAGACATACAGAGTACATCAGCAAGAAAAGTGTTAATAACCAAAGCAGGTTACACTTCTTCCTCACAAATCTTATCTAATTTCAGCTAAAAGATCCCAAATCATTTTTTGAATGTTTACTATGCTACTCATCGTATTCGGTTTCCATCAATCAAAGTGTAAATTAACATAGTTAATCACAGCCTTTCAACTCCATTGAGTCACTCAGCTCAATAATAGTTTTGGATCATTTTCTAAAGTAAGGAAACCTTTAGGTCAGAAGGAGTCTCAGGACTTGAGATAAAAGCTATTGCGTATTAAAAAAAATTAGGAAGAATATGGAAGGGCAAGAATTGAAAGAACTAAAGCAAGACTACAGGGAGAAAATGAAAAGAACATGTGAGAAAAATGATTTACTGTGTTTCAAGCTCAAATTAAATGATAAAATGACAAGAATGCAGGAAAACATGACAGGAAGTCTGCATGTCACCAAAGACAAAATCATGAGATGAAATAGACCTAGAGAAAAATGGATACTGAAAACTACCATCAACTCTGATTTATATAATCCAGTTTAATTCCTTGTTAGAAAAATACTTGTTACACATTTAGTTGCAATATTTTTAGCCATTCCCTTTGTAATAGTGCACCTAGGTTAAAATTCCATAGCAAGGATGAAATGCAAGTGTAAATATTGCATTAGATCTAAATTCTGAAAAACTTTGTCACCTCTCTTTTGCAAATACAGAAAACTAAAACTTTATTAAATTGTAAAAAAAAATTAATAAAGCTTGTATTAAAGCAAAGTGAAGCAAATACACCTGCGATTTCCAAGGTCAATCCATTCCTGTATTAAATGTCTTATTTAGGTTATTCTCTTTTAATGATATGGACAAATATAATGTAATAATTAAAATATGCATATGTTTATGAAAGCACAAGTCAATAAAATGCTATCATAAAAATTAGTAAATCATAAAACATTAGCTTGTCTTAGTGATCAAGCACATCAAAGTTTTCTATTTCTAATGCAAACATGTCTTTCCTTTCTGTAAATTACACAGTGACTATTTTTGTCATTGCTACTAGTATTGAAATTTGAATTCAACACCCATAATCTATTACCATTAAAAGCTTTAAAATATAAGTGCTCATTTTAAGCACAAGTATAGCCAAACAGTCCATAAATCTCAAATTGCCATTGATCATTCAATTAAAATGACCTGAGATGCAGTCACTGATTTCCTTATTGCTTGAAAGGCGAGGTCTCCTTGCCCCACTAATGAGCACTTCGCCAAATACACAGTCAGACTCCGCCCACAGTTTTTGCATGAAGTTGAACCCAGACATATGAGAAATGTGTTCTTCATTTTTCTGTCTTGTGTCTATTTCTTTATTTTTACTGAATAAAGTTTATTCTAGGATCTCTCCAGGTGTTTAGTCATCAAAAGTATAATTAATAAGGCATCTCGCTTCTTTTCAAGTCTTAAATCTTGGTTGAAATGAGACCTGACTACTTTGAAATAAGGGTGGGTGAATTGTGTCCAAAACCAATAACTTGCAAAATTATAATTAATTACAAACAAGGTTAGATCAGAGCATCAGTAAGTTGAAAAACCTGTTCTCAAAATACAAGACTAGGTATTACTCTAATAGTATATTTAAATTTTTAACACAAATGGTGGCTCATCTCCCCTGAGAATAGAGAAAACTGCAACAGGTGTCCATCCACACTGCCATCCTGTGCTGGTCCCAGGGCAGAATCCTGGCCAACAGACAACAGGTCCTCAACTCCCTGGCAAAGCAGCCCCTTGTGGGAAGACACTAACTGCCTTTGCTCGGATTCACGATCCTTCTGCTGAAGTCTTCATTTTCACTGAGTCAGTTCTGCTTGTATAAGAAACTGAGTTTTATCAACCTGGTTCAGGAGCTTTGCCAACAGGACGCCTTTCTTCTTAGTTTGCTGATAAGATTAGGCCCTGGTCTGTCTCACAATGCTGATATTTGTGAACAGTCAGACACCTTGGGGCAAATAGAAGCTCTCCCCAGATGGTAACATCATCTTCATTTTTATAACCTTTGAAGCTCCTCAGAGAGCTCATCCTACTTTGTTAAATCATATGGAAGGAAAAATGCATATCTTGTAGCCTCTCTTACCTGATTAACTATTAAGGCCTTACAGAACTTAGGTTTTCCAAAAAAGGAGGAAGCAGACTAATAATCAGTGAATTCTTCAAGTAATCTTTCAGCTCTTCAACAATGTCCACTCTGTCTCAGGGACCAGAGCCACACTCAGTCAATATCCAAATTATGGCTGGGAAAGCACACTGCTCATGGGCTGCAATGGACAGCAAGTCCAAACAACTCCCCTGCTCCATGTCAGGTGACTCAGTTCCCACAGTGGCCAGGAATGTTGCTGGGGCATGTCGCATTAACTGCACATCAGCCTGGTATCTGAGGCACCTGGAAATGAGGGGGCACCACTGTGGGTACAGTCTTCTGGACAAGTTGTTCTCTAAGCATAGCAGCCCGGCTACCTAGCATTCATGGCCCCTCTCTGATGGCTGCCTGGCAGATCTCAGTACCAGAAGGGTCCACCTTACAGAGCTTACACTTCCTCTCTCCAGGTGTTTCCCATCCAGGACCAGAATTTCTGCTCCCAGCTACCCAGAAAAGTGATGCTTGCCCCTTTCTCAAGGATCCTGTCTCAGTGGAATTCAGGGAGCTGGCCATGATTAGTAACAGCTTCCTGGTGACTTCGCTCCGCTGCCAGAGTTGAAGACCACCACTTCAGTCCTTTGGCTGACAATGCAGCTGTGCCAATATTCCATCTCAGCCCAAAGCACATAACTGACTCCATGGAGTCCAGACTGCAGTACAAAAGCAGGTTTGAAAATCATATTCATACATGAATGGCTGCTTCTCCTTTGGAGCTCAAAGCACCTGCAGAAGAATGGCAGATGCCATCCAGGCCTGGGGTCTCAACTCTGAAACCCTGAGGGATCTTTGGGGTAGTCAGGGACAGCAACAGCCCAGGGCTACAAGGTAAGTTGGGAGCAGGAGGAATAAGGTCATGTCAACCAAGGCAGAAAGGTGTGAGAGGATGCAAGGAGAGAACACACTTTATGGAGAGCCGAAGGCAATTCCAGGACTTAGAGCACCTGCAGCCTATAGTACCAAGTCCTGTGAGTGGTAATATGGGTCAGTTATGTGGTAGTCCAGTATAAGGCAGGTGGCATCAGAAGAGTGCTTGGGCCTAACACTCCTTGCTTTAGGATTCTGGCTCCTTCTAGCATAGCATGCTGCCAAGGAATCCATCCAGGAGCTGGGGACCACTTACCTCAACTGGAGGAACAGGGAGAGATTCAAAAGCTTACCAGATCTTTTAGAACTATAATTAAAATCATCATAATCTCTAAGATCATTGCCCTGCATGGAACTATTCCATCTTTGGCAGATAGGGTTGCCATGCAATATTGAGGATATATTTCTACCACAAAAATCATTACCCTTACAGAACTCAAAATATTCTTACCACACGATCTATCAATTGCACTCTTTGGCATTTGCTCAAATTAGTTGAAAATTTATGTCTACACCAAAACCTCCATACAGCAGATTATAACAGCTCAACTCCTACTTGGCACAACCTGAAAGCAGGCAAGATGTCCTTCACCAGGTGAATGATAATAAGTAAAACTAAACTGAGCTATAGCCAGACAATGGAGTACTATTTAAGTTTTAAAAAGAATTAAGATATGAAGCTATGAGAAGACTCGGAAGAACTTTAAATGCATTATTCCTGAGTGGAGCAAATCCGAAAAGCCTACAAACTGTATAATTCTGACTACATGACATTCTGGAAAAGATGCAACTGTGGAGACAGCAAAAGATTGGCGGTTGCTCAGAGTTTGGGAGGGGAAGAGAGGAAAGGGTAGAGCATGTAAGATTTTTAAGGCTGTGAAAATATCCTATATGAAACTATAATGGTGGATACATCATTATATGCTTGGTAAAACTCACAAGATATGCAAAGCTCATATCATTAGGATATGAGCCCTATTCTGGGCGACAGTGACATAGCAATGCAAGTTTGTGGGTTGTAAACAGTGTCCCTCAAAGGTGAAAATGAGGCTGCGCACTCGTGAAGCCTTCACTTTCTGTTCAATTTTGTTGTGAGCCAAAAACTGCTCAAAAAAAATAAAACTATTAAAAGCGAATAAAGTATCTTTCGTTGATTTGTAATTCAATTTTTAAAATGACATCCTGTACTTTATTTGCTAAGTCTAGCAACTCGGTTGGAAGAGCATTGAAATTTCAAGTTACATAAATTACAGTGAACATTTTAATGTATTAGGAAGAGTCTGAGCCTCTTTCTCCCCATGCAGCAAGTTTCCTGACTTCTCTGCCCAGCTGGGACACCCGGTGAGTAGAGGGAGAGTGGGAGATGGTCGAGATACCCCACTATTGGTTCACTTCATTTGCTACAGTTTGGCTCCCTGTAATGAACCCAAGGATTTGAAAGAATTTTTATGGCGATTTCTACTCTCCAAAACTAATGATCTTTGTTTACAAAAGGTTTATACTTAATCACAGGCTTTTTTGTTTTCATGTGTATTATTTCAGTAATTTCATTAAAGCCCATGAATTTAGAAACTAGAGTTTCAATTATTTCAGTGCTCCCCATTAACTGCAAGTGGCATCCAAAAATGGTCTCCATAAAAGCTAGTTAAATTATTCTTCTCCTCTCTCTGATATTTTAAAAGTAGTGCGTCTGACCTTTCATGCAACATGCTTTCTTTCTGTTAATAGGCTACCTCTTAGAACTCCTTTCCATGGGATCAGCACAAATTTCATATTTTATTTATTCAAGGAGCCGTCTTCACCAAGCTTCACAGTGCCGTGATTACAATGTCTGTATTTCTAAAGTCACCTGCCGACACAACCGTGTCTGAGTAATTACATTGAGCCATCTATAACCTCAAGCAATTCCACTTGCTATACAGCTGTGCCTGTGCTGAGACCTTAGGTATCACCACATCCACAAGATAACAGTGAAGCTCATAAAACTGAACCTGTTATCTGCCAAACACATCTCTGGATCGTTGCATCTTGGAGAGAAGTCCGTTATACAAATTCTGATGCACACCACAATACCACAGTCCCCCTACATACAATATTATTATTGCCAGTCAGCACCAACGAAGGCTTATTATCCACCCTAATTGGCCAATTCACCTGTCACAGATTTAAATTTACCAACATAAATATTCGCCCTTTCTGCCCAACCAGGTTAAACAGATGCCTGAGCAGTCTCAGGAGTCACAATTCTCAACCTTGGTGGCTGACTGTTGGTCACTGATTGCAACCAGACATCACAAATTCTTTGCTGCTAAATATCTATTACAAATATGAAGGGACTTTCAATCTATTCACAGACTTTCTTAGAAGCCTTTATTAGAGGCTTTTCCCAGATCCAAAGCCAAGCTAAAATAGCTCAACGTAGCATTCATTTTTAATGACTCTCCAGCTAGAATGTAAATCCCTGTTCCACACGCATTAACTCTCATCAGGATTTTAACAACTGGTCTAAATCTTGCCTTTGCCCACGCTGGATGAGAAGCTGCCACCACAGAGCCGTGCTGGAGCGGAAACTGAGAGCTGCAAAACTCTTCGCGGTTGTTTGGAACTGAGGAAGAGCAGAAGCAAAACTAGGAGTGAAACCAGTCTCTTCGCTGGTGGAGTCCGTGTTGGCGCCCTGTTCATTAAACCTCTTGCAAGAAAGAGGCAGATTAGGGCTTTATGATTTATTCTCAGTGAACAGTGAAGCGCTTGGGTAGAAAGTGGGCTGCTACGTTAAGAGCAAGCAGTGCAATTAGAAGCCCGAATCTTGATTTTAAGTTTCT
>RJWT010051005.1:0-10767 GCA_004365215.1 Cuniculus paca
GGTCTGCTATTGGCAGAGGGGTTTGCTACTTTACATAGGGTGCTCAAAAAATGTCTCATGAAAAAGATACAACTGAGTACAAAACTGAAGGCAGGGAGATAATCCTGGAAGATACCTAGGAGAAGAGCACTGGAAGCGGAGCAAACACTGAAAAGGCCTGGAGTACTTCCCGCTGGTGTGCCACAGATATACCTGGGGGACAGTGCAAGAGAAGCAAGAGACTATGGCAAGAATAGCGGAGATGGGATCAGAGAAGCATCAGTGGGCCACACCACGTACGATCTTGTGTGAAACCTACTTGGCACTAGAGGCAGGATCAAGGATACTGCTGCAATCAGTGCGAGAAGAGACGATAATGAACATGGATCAGAGTAGTAGTGATATAACAGGTTAAAAGTGGTAAGATTCTGCATCTATTTTAAAGGTGGAGTTAGCAGTATTTGTAGGATATGGCTTGAAAAAGAATGAACAGAGACAAGGATAGCTCAAAATTTCTGGCTTGAGTGCATAGAAGGATGAAGGAGCCATTTATGAAGATGGGCAAAACAGAGATAAGGAGGTAAAACTCAGGTGTCAGATTGTGGATAAGGTGAATTTGAGATCCATGTATAGACAGTTGAACAGATAGAGTACAAGGGGTAACAATGAAAGAGAAACATGAATCTGTAAGTCATTAAATTAGAGACCTTATTAAAAGACACAAGATGTCTATGCTGTGTGTATATGAATTAAGAAAAAATGAACCAAATACTTAACTTTAATGTAGTCTAAAATTTAGAAAGAGTAGACAGGACACAGGTATGCCAGTGAAGCAGGACAAAAACCAAGAGAAAATACAGAATGCCCTAGATATTAAAGACATTAACAGTTGTTTTAAGAGGGGTGGATCAATTGTGTCAAATGCTGCTGACAGGGAAAATAAGAAGAGACCTGAGAAAGGATTAGACATAAGTTTGACAGAGTAAGACTCAGTTAATTGGGTTCAAGAGCCTGGTATGGTGTCACATGCCTGTAATCTTAGCTTTTCAGAAGGCTGAGGCAGGAGGGCTGTAAGTTTGATCCTGGGCAACTTACTGTGACTCTATCTAAAAACAAAAAATGCTGGAGGCATCTTAACTGCTTCCTGCGTTCAATCCCTAGTATTAAAACAATGATAACAATAAAACAAATAATGGGAAGAATGTGTTTTCACATTAAATATTGGAAAATAGCAAAATTATTTTAATTATTTATATTTAAGAGATATTTAAAAAAATTCTAGAACCTATTCAAAACAAAATACGGGAAAGAAATACATTCAAAATTAGATGTCTTAAAGCAGATAACCCAAAGATAAAAATATTGATCGTACGAACCCATACACCTTAACAGATTTATAAACTCCCACTTACCAGTTCTATTTTCAGCAATGTAACATCTATCAAAATAGTAAACTTCTGAACAGCTGCTAGTCCCTTCAGGAGTGCAATAACCCATGTATCCACATGCTGGGCCAGGGGCCAGGAGAGCCAGTCAATCATTCTGAAAATTGAAAGAAATGGAAATATCAGAATGAACATTTCAACATTATCCTGTTAAGAATAACAAAGGTTACAGTAGATAACCACTCAAATACTAAGCTTGCTAGTAAAAACCCCTGAACAAGATGTGGAAGTGTACTGTAACAGGTGCCTATCCTCAAGGAGTTTCCAATCTTGTGAGTATACAGTTTCTTATATTCGACACATTAAATATGTGCGGATTTCTCATAAATGCAAAATTTGAAATTTATGCTATATAGCCACATCAGTTATTTATTATGCAAACTTACTCCAAGAAGAACAGTTGAAATAAGATATCAGAACTAAGACAAGGGTTTCAGCCAAGATTTCTCCTTCCTGGTGAGTACAGTCTAATACGTAATACACTATTAAAAGAGGCTATATTTTGAATTGTGAAACAGGTGTCTTCATCTTTTTCAAAATCCTACAACACAAAGACAACATAAGAAAACCTCAAATACATAAAAAGGCGCCGAATATAAATATGCTAATGGTCACATTTCCTATTAATGAATGTTTTTCTTCTTGCCTATCAAGCCAGTTCAATGGAAAAAAGACAAAGTGGGGTACTAAAGCTAGACCTTTACTGAAACGACTGGTACAACTCTTTTGGAAAGCAATAGGCCAAGTAATCATTATTTGACCTTGTAATCTAATTTTGGGAATTATACATGAATAAAATAGTAGGGAAAAAAACTCCAGGGTTTGAAGTCAGAGTGACTGGTTTAAAAATCTCAATTCACAATTTATTATCTGGAAACTCTAAATTCCTTATTCTCTCTATGTATCAATTTCCTCATTTCTAGATTACAGATAAACATGCTTATTTTACAGGACTGTTGTGAAGATTAAATGAAGTAACATGTAACACTGGGAATATTGTGACTGGCTCTCTTCTACCAAATATTAACACACATGATGATTGTGCACAATGTCAAATACAAATGTAAACACCTTGATTATACACAACGTCAAATGTAAATATTGGAGATATAAATCTGTGATCAAAATAGCAATGACCATGTTAAAAGGAAATACAGAAATTGAGTTTATTTTCATAAAAGCTGTGCTTTATATCTATGCTTGTTTGGGGGGGCTATCTTTCTCAAGATTTTTGCTTTTAAGGTTAAAAATGTCTCAAGAGACATCAAGAGTAGTATCAAAGTCCAAATGCATTATTAACCATAAGTTATCTGTTTGTTCTTCCATTACCTACACAAATTTTCTTGTTTTCCTGGCTTCCCCCAACAATGATGGCTACAAATTATTAAGGTAGTCCCTGATAGCCTGTTCCACATTTTCCAACTATTATAAGGTTGATTCTTATAAAATTTGTGGCCATTCTACACATATAGAGAAGGAAAAAAGAAACAGCTTGTATTCATGTATAAAGAGCACTCATGGTAGCACTATTTATGATATAGAAAAGCTACAATAAACCTAAATGACCATCAATAAGGAAAAGCAAAATATAGTACTGATACTGCAGAACACTATATAGAGCTTTAAAGGGTGAGGCAGATCTGTCTTTGGCAATCGAAAATGGAAAAATGTGAAATACTGTTAAATTTAAAATACCGGTATATTTTTGAAAATCTACTTTTGCTTAAGAGAAAAACGTACTAAGACATACATGGAAATATGCGCACAAAAAAAACAATATGGTGTTTTTTTACGGGATAGGTATGTGTGAGCAATTCTCTCTGGCTTTGTGAACTTTTCACCCTGAGGGGAATGGCACTGCCACAGCAGAACTAGAACAGACTCAAGGCCACACATCCCTTTCATTTAATCTTCTGAGTACTGGTAAAGGGTGACAGTGGACACAGAACAGAAAATCCCACCTGGCAATGGCTCTTTATTTGTAATTAGTAAGCCTTTTCCTCTATTTTTACTTTTGGCCTTCCATCTCACAAGCCTCCACTCTGCATTATCCAAGATATACCAATGTCATGACCAATCTTAAAAAAATATTACATTAGTAGTTACAGAAATTAGAAGTTGCTGTGGTTTGAATGTTTGTGCCCTTTTAAAACTCATGTGCTTAAACTGAACTCTCTATGTGCTGATATTAACAAGTGGGGCCTTTGGGAGGTAACTAGGTCCTGAGAGCAGAGCTCTCATGAATGGGATCAGTGCCTGTATAAAAGAAGTTGAAGGGAGTTCCCTGGCTTCTTCTCCCACATAAGGACATATAGAAGGCACCATCAATGAGCAGCAGTACTGCATCTGCTATGTCATGATCTCAGACTTTTCGCCCTTCAAAACAATGAGAAAAATAATTTCTGTTTATCAACTACCCAGTCTAAGATATTTTGCTACAGCTGCCCCAAAAGACAAAAGTCATTCATAAAACAAATACTTGCATGTCTATTATACAGCAAGTACTGCTTTTTGAGCTGAGACTGTAAGTTTCTGCCCTTGATTTTAAAAAGAAGTCAGAAAATTTGTCAATGGTCACATACAATTATCAAATAAAAGTACTGGTATCTGAACTAACCTCTGCCAAGCATTTAATGCTATGCTTTTTTGTCACACTGTAATTGTCCAACAGTTCTGCTTCAGTTTCAGTGGACCTGTATAAGCCTTAATGTTTCAGGCACAGGCATTGTAGGACATTATTTTTATGTTTAAGGGGAGTAATCGTATCTACTATATGTTGGTTATCATCAGTTTGAATTCTAGAGACATTTTACTTAACTTTTTATTTAATTCCTTAAATATTAAAGAACATTTTAGCTATAGTTGTTACCTATATATTTCAAGTCTTATCTCCTACATTAGACTATAAACTCAACAGCAATGACCTTGTTTGAATCTTACACATTTTTGAATCTCCAGTATTTAGCTGAGTGCCTGGCACTGAGTAGGAGCTTATTTATGCTATAAATGAAAATATTTTTCTGTAGCTAAAAAGAAAAAGCATGCAACTTTAAGCGCATAACATTAAAACTGCAACATTATGAAAGGCAATAAAAAATCTAATCATAATGTATAAGGAATAAAATCAACTTTCACTTTTACATGGCAGCCTGATACTACACCAAGCCCTCAGTACTTCTTGTCCCAGTGTTTTAAAACTTAAAACCATTTACACAGAAAGCTGGATTTCAGGTGTCTTTTGAAAATTTAGATCAAGCCAGATTGTATGCAAA
The DNA here is from genome assembly GCA_004365215.1 of Cuniculus paca. NCBI lineage: Eukaryota > Metazoa > Chordata > Mammalia > Rodentia > Cuniculidae > Cuniculus > Cuniculus paca. The sequence continues at coordinate 4,697 of RJWT010051005.1, forward strand.
TTTTCCCATGGTTAAAAAAAAACCCAAAAAACCCAAATTTGAGGAGTGGCTTTAAAAGGTGCTTGTGTTCTCCATTAGCTATCATTACACTTGCAGTTGGCCTGTTTCATAATTTAATGTTATCTGTTGGGTCCTGGAATTGTGTTTACATTTGCATTTCTTTGGATTACATAAAAATGACTGTAAAGCATGGCAAGTGCTACATTTTAGTATACATAGAACTTAATTCTTTTCAGGATTCTGGTTGCAACCAGAATGGATTCTGCAATGAGAATCACAGAAAGAACTAAGTTCATGAACTAATGCACCATTACATAGGAAGAAAATCATAACAGCGTGATGTCATAGGACTAGAATTTCAAGAAAAACATATATGAAAATATTAAGATGAAAATACAATCATATAAGGCAAGGATATCACTATAAATTAGTAGTGATAGATGCCACTCAGCAGGAATAAGATTATCTACAACATCTATCTCACATGCAGACTTTTCTCATACATAAAACATTTTCACAAGTCTTGGAAATTAAAGATTGCCTGAACTGTGTAAAAGTCACAGTTAAATTGATTCCATTAAATTTAAGAGCAACAAGAAGAATGAAGAAAGATTAGGTGGAAATAGCCTTTTCAAACACTGACATGAAGAGAAAGAAAAGGTGGAAAAAAAAATTCCGAGTTTGTGTTATAGAGTAGCATTAGTAAACATGTAGTATTCTGGGAACCCAACATAAATACTGCAATTCACATGTTCCTGATGACTATGATTTCATAATGGCACAGAAACCATTTTGCTCCAAATCACTATACTTATATTCTATTTCAATGTGCTCGACACACACACACACACACACACACACACACACACACACAAATAATTATAGAACAAACACAGGCAGACATGAGATAAGAACATAGATATGAAAGGCTCAGAAAAAAGTCATTGAAATAAAGAAACTCAATAGTTGCAATAGTAATAATCTGGGTAAGATACAAAGGATAGAAAGAGCAGTGGTTGTCCTTTGCTTGCTTTGCTACCTTCTGCCTGCCACAAACTCCTCCTCTGTGATGACTTTCTGCCATGCCACCCAGTCTTGGAGCCATGCCACCCAGCCTGATTATGGACTGAAACCTCCACAAACTGCGGGCTAAAGAAATCTTTCCTCCCTTTACTTTAGGTGTTGGGCATTTCGACTCAGCAACAAGAAAAAAATCACTAGGACAGAATTTGATACTGGGAGTGGGGTTGTTGCTGCGACTTTAGCTGACCATGTGGGTTCAGGAGCCTTTGGGAATGGCTTGTCTAAAGAGTTCAAAAGGGTTCAGAGATGCTGGCTAAAATATCCAACCTTCAGGGGCTGGGGATCTAGCTCAGCAGTCTAAGCGCCTGCCCGACAAGCGCAAGGTCGTGAGTTCAATCCCCGGTGCCACACACACACAAAAAAAATCCAACCTTCAAATCCCTGAGCTGTACTAGAGGGGAGATTTTGGTCAGAGCTCAGAAAACCAGACTGTTGATAGAAATGCTGCCAATAAAGGCCAGGCTTGGAAGGTTTCTGCTGGGAAGGACTGAGTTTGTTGATGGGCTCCTGAACATGTGCTATGCCTTGGCAGCAAGTTTGTCTGCATTTTGCTCATGTCCAGAGACTTTGCCCGAGACTGAGATTAAGGGGAGCAGACTAATTCATCTTGCAGAAGAAATTGCAAGGCAGTCTAAAGTTGAGGCAGTGGCATGGCTACTGCTGGGGGCTTTTTGTCAGATGTTGAGAATCAGGAGCAAAGAGCCCAGAAGAATGACTGAAAACACTCTTACTTTTGCACTATTGTACACTTGAAATGTTTTTAAGTTTAATTATCTTAAGCGGCTTTTGTATTATTGCACAGTTAAAAAATTTGAAGTTTAATTTTCTTAAGTTTATTTGCCTAGATATTCTTCCTCATAGGTACTATATTTACAGGTTTGCTCCCTCATTTCCTTCATGTCTTTACTGTCATGGTGACCTTAATGAATCCTTCCTCATACATCTTATTTAAAATTGCAAACTGTTCCTTTATGCTTTATGCTCCTTCTTGTTCACATTTTCCTCCCAAAACACTCATTATTCAACACAGTAAATTATTTTTTCAAGGTGAGTGTTCAATATATGTAAATAAATCAATGAATGACTGAATAAAAGTCTAAAAATCCTAAGAGGGACAAATAACATTGAATTTATACCTAGAAATGTACCATAAAACTGCAAAACATTAAGGAAAAAAAAAACCATAAAAGTTATCAGAGAAGGGTGACTACTTACAGACGAATGACAATCAGATTGATAGCTGACTTCCCCTTAGTAACAATGGACACTCAAAGAGAATATAGCATTATTTAGAAAATGTTAAAGAGAAAGTTATCAAACTAGAATGTGTATCCTGCCAAGTCATGTATGTAAGACTAAGGGACAAAAAGCACATTTAAAACAGACAATGAGAGAGTATATTACCCACTAAGCCCAGTTGAAAGAGAAAGTAAAAGTATGTATTTCGCTGGGGAGAAAAACCCAGATTACAGGAAACAATAAAGAGAAAAGAAATTAGAAATATATGTTGATAGTTCTGCCAACTTCTGTCTGTACAATAAGTATATGTATACACGTGCATGCTTTGGGATTTAATAAAAGTTAAACTGAAAATGGATCTGTGAATTACTGAGATGCCTGTCAAAGCTATAAAAAAGTAAAAAAGTTATTCCAATTAATATGCAGAATCTTTAGATAATTTGGTTCCATGATTTTACTTTCAAGTATTTAAGTTTTTCATTACTTAGAAAGTATAACAAAAAATCTGCTCCTCTCAAATTTATTATTACTGCTGATAGTGCCAGGAAGAAGTACCTGCAAAGAGCTTGGGTCATACTTGCATCTTTTACATTTGGATCCGTGGTAAGACTCCTGATGAGAACTGTAATCATCTGAAGAGGAATATGCTGCACAAGGCTTGCCAATGCTACAGAAGGTTCAAACGATGCATCTAGATTTTCAATTAAAAAGAAAAAAAATGTGGCAAGAAGTAAAGTATTTAAAAAGCACTATGCCAAAAATATACATATTTACAGCAAAGGTCAGGAAGCAGTTACGCTACATACTGTGAAAAGTCTTTAATACACAAGGAATACTGATTTATGAAAATAAGATTACAAGTGAACAGCAATGATCACTCATTCTCTAGATAAAATACTGAATTATAAAAACTGTTATCCACTACTGTATTGCCATTCTTGTTCACAAATTGATTGTTTTGCATTCTTTAATATTTACTATTATGCTAACATATTCATTTGTCAACAGTAATCAGAAGAGAAATACAACACATCATTTCAATTCCTATTTCAGAAGCTTCAAAGTCACTTAAACCTGTTACAGTAGTCATTATGTGTTCTAAAGGAAATTTTAAAACTAAGTAAAAATTAAGGTGAATTTGGGTAGTTTGCCTAAATTATATAAAAACTAAGCAAATCTAATATGAGCATCTTTACTACTAAAGTTGAAAAACTTGGAGGAAAAATCTAACACCATAAGATGGCCAACACAAGTAAAATTATAGTGAGAAAAAGTTAACCAACTCAGATACTATAAATATATACGTGATGTATTAAATTCATCAGACTGCATGGAGCTTGTTAAAACTCCATCTTTATTTCTGGCTTTTAAGATAAAATGAGGACACTTTCTTTCACAAGCTCAATTTTGAACTCCTGAATAGTATAATTAGAGGGAATGGTTGTACCAAGTACAAAGGAAATGAACTTGGTTTTCGACCGACTTTCAACTTCACAGCCTACAGATCTGAAAGCTGCAAAGCTTTTAAGAACACAGACACACAGGAAAAATTCCTGAGTGAGAAAACATTCTCTAGCCAAGAATCAGTTGACTCTCCCCAATTTCTGAGGAAGGAGTTCAGGGTACACCTATTTAAGTCCTCATGGTCCCCCTTTCCTCATTCTACCTGTATCCCTGTTCTCAAGCACTCTACTGTAGACAGAAAATGTCGATATTTAAAAACTGCATATTTAAGTGGAATAATCTAATAATAGAATGGCACAACTCATAAATTTAAAAAGTGGAGGAATTAAAAAAACGGAACAAACTCATTACAACATAATGACGGAGTCGCAAACAATAATAATGTGGTACTGTAAACACTGTACTATCATTAGTCACTAATGAATGAAGCTTCACAGGGTAGCTGTCATCCTCGAGGCATTCCATAATTTGAGTAGAGGCTGGGTAATTAAGTAACCTGTTTGGTGACAAATGTCTTTGACCTAGATGTTTTTAACCTTTAAAAGAGGAACACTGCCTGCTACTGACATTCTGAATAAAGCATCATACTGAAATAAAATTTCAAACGAGGATATTAAGAATCTTTACAGGGGAGGAAGCAGGGTGTGCATGTGAGAGACACTGAATTTGGAGAGATAGTCTAAATACAATGACCCTTACCTGTGGAAGAGATGCTCGCAAAAACTTCTTGCAGGGAAGGTAGCAGTGTGGAGGGCTCGGCCTTCCAGATGTTCTGTAGCAAGTTACTCACTTTGGTTACCTGGGAAACATATTCCCGCAGCTCTTTCTCCTGGGTGGACACGCACTGAAAATGGCCTATCGTCCGAACCAGCTGTTGACAGAAGGTGATGGACAACTTCCCTTTGGGGATGCACTGCACGAAGTCGGTTAGGAGGTCGCTGAGTCGGGCACAAAGCTGTGGCTCTGGCCTTTCACACACCATCCTTAACACTTCCACCTGCAGCAAGCTGAAGAGGTCCAGCACCGACGGGCAGCTCATGATCAGCCTCAGGCCATTGTGAATGTAGTCCAGGATGGCTACGTCCCTCCTGTCCAGCGAGTGATAGCCTTGCTGAAGGAGGCCCAACACGAAGGTCTTGTTGAAGAAGGACTCAAACTCTGGCCGGTGGTACCGCGCATAGGCCTCCAGCACCTGGTGCCCCACTTGCCGCTGGAAAGGGTCCTGGCCCTCCAGGATGAGCCGGGTCGTCAAGTCAAACATGGCCTCGCACTGCGCCCCGTCCAGCCAGTGCTCCGCCGATTCCACCACCTTCCGCACAATCACCCGCTTGAGGGGCAGCGGGTGCGAAGAGCTCACCAGGCCCTCCAGGATCTTGTCCATTGTCGCCACGCTGCAAGGCCAGGGTCGGGGTACACGGAGCCGGCGGCCGCAGCCCCGAGGTGGGGCGGGAGAGCCCCGGGGCAGAGGTGCACTTGGAGCTCTGCAGCAGCGGGACCGGCCACCGCCACCGCCGCCTCAGCAGCCACATTTATCGGGCAGGGCTGGCCATCCAAGCCGGGGCGCGCTACGAACATACACCCGCCGCGGCTGGCCTAAGTGGAGAGCCCGAGGCCCGAACGCCGCTGCCAGCCGGGGCCCGCGGCGCCTCAGCATCCGCGCGGAGGCAGCAAGGCCCGGGTTTCGGTGGGCGCTCAGGGCCCGGGGCTGCGAGCGGCCGGGTGGAGGGGGCGCTTCGGGGTACTGGCCGATCGATGTAAGAAACCGGCCCCGGGCTGAGTCAGGAGGCGCTGTCACAAACGGTGCCGGAATCAGCCGGGGAGAAGAGGCGGAGAGCACCTTTGACCCGGATATAGAAGGGTAGCAGACCGGAAGTGAGGCGCAAAAGGCCCTCTCGAGAGGCCCGGCCTTTCTCCCCTCTCCAGTCCCCTCCCTCCCTTCCCCAGTCCCCTCCCTCCCCTCCGCAGTCCCCTCCCCTCCACAGTTCCCCCCCACCGCCCCCTCGCTCGGTCCGCTCCTGACGCACAAGAGGGGCCGCCTCCGGTTGAGTGTCGCGGGTCGGCTGGCGTCACTGCGACGCGTGTGTGGAGTCACAGGCGCGCTTCCGGGAGAAGCTGCCCCGGGCGGAGCTGGCACAGGTGACCGGGCCGTAGGGTTCCCGCCGCTGGGTCTCCGGGTTTTTCTGGGTCAGGTTACTTGTGAGAACCGGAAGAAGAGTGATTTATGTAATGTCTTGTAAATGTTAAAGTTTTGAAAACGCAAAAAAAGAGCAGCCTGGACTACAGAG
>RJWT010051006.1:0-10767 GCA_004365215.1 Cuniculus paca
CAGATGCAGGATGCAGGCTTTCTCCCCTAAGGCCAGTGGGAGTGGGCAAAGCCACCACTGAGTCAAGTTGGCAATGTTGATTTTTCTGTGGAGTCGGATTTTATACACGTTGAACAGTGACTGTGTAGCAATGACCAGAGGTAGTTCATTTGCAAGGGTGCCACAAAAAAGCACGGATTCTGCCTGAACTTCCACCCAAGGGGAGCACAAGCATAGCCCTGCGCAGCTCAGGTAGGGGGCCAACACAGAGTTGATTGGCTGCCGCTTCCCACATCCATGCTCGCACAAAACACCTGCTCCAGCCACGAATGTTCCATGTGTTAATCTGCAAAACTAAATGATGTCATCAGATCTGTACTTAAATGGAGCAAGAGGCCCCCGTGGAGGGGTAGAGGCAAAGTGCACGACACCAGCCAGTGGGTCCAAAAAGCAAGGGGAGTTGACCCACAGGGAGGCACAGCCACACGGGGCGCTGTTCTACAGGGCCTGGGATTCAGGAGGTGGGCAGGGTGGATGCCCAGGGAAGATGAATTAAATTCAGAGCACACTGAGCTCCTATGTAGATCGTAAAGATTAGGAGGGCCATTATGGAAAACAGTATAGAGACTCCTCGAAAACCTAAAAGTAGAACTACCATACGCTCCAGCAACTCCACCACTGAGCATGCATCGAACAGAGACGAAATCATTTTCCCGAAAAGATACTTGTGCTCCCACATTCACTGCAGCACTGTTCGTGAATACGGAACCAACACGCACACCTTGAAGGGAACACAATGGAGCACCGATCTTCCGGAAAAAGAAAAACAAATGAAATTCTGCTATTTGCAGCAATATGGATGGAAGTGGGGATCATTATGGTAAGTGAAATAAGCCAGATATAGAAAAACAAATATCACACGGTCTTACTCATTTGTGGAAATGTAGAAAAACAGAATGAATAGTGGTAGCAAGACACTGGAGGGGGAGGGGAGGGGGGATGGATGGAAAGATGTTCCATAAGGGCCACCACTACTGGGCAAAACGATGTATGAGATATTTGAGAGTGACCAGAGCTGTACAAAATTTCCAACACAAAAATGACTCGTGGTGGGAGAGATGGAAATGCTTATCATTCTACTTTTATTATTACACGTTGTATCATGTATTGAATTCCTATGAAGTACCCCATGAAGATGCACAAATTAAAAATAATAATAGAAAATAAAACCAATGAAATGATTACTAATAGAAATGTACATTCTGATTCTCATGCCTGGCCACCTGAGTGCTGGGATTACAGGCGTGCGCTGCCAGGCCTGGCTTTCACTCATCTTACCCCTGTATATGTTAAGAACTGGCTACTCTTTCTGGGTAATTTCCCAGAAGAACTAAAAACATCACACCACAGTGATATATGTACACCCATGTTTATAGCAGCATGATTTATAATAGCTAAATCTTGGAAACAACTCAAATACCCATCAAGTGCAGAATGGATTAAAAAACACACAGTCTTTTTATACAATGGAGTACTATTCAGCTATAAAGAAGGATATGCTCGAGGCTTTCACAGGTAAATGAATGCAACTAGACACCATACTCATAAGTGAAATAAATCAGACTCACACGTGTAAACACTGTCTTGTCTCCCTAGTGTCAGAAATTGAAAGGGTAAATAAGATCTAAAATTTCCTGGGATGGAGGAAAGGAGAAAAGAAGGAAGGGAACAGAAAATATATGGGCATTTGCAAGATAGCTAAGATAATTACACTACAAATTTCTATTACTTCATTGAAAGGAATAGTGTTATGGATTAAAAACTGGTGGTCAGCTTAACACCAGCTGAATTAAATCAGCATGGTGCTGCATTTAGACAACCCACCTGAGGAAAGCTACCAGCATAAAAAGAGACGTGGAGGGGAAGAGCAGATATGTTGTGGGTTCTCCTAAGTGCTGCTGTTTGGAGCTATAGGTTCTCCTGGAGGAGCTTGTCAGGCTGGCTCCCCAGTATGACCTTGGCCATTATCATCGGAGGAGCTCGGGACCTCGTCGCTGAGAGTGGCTGCGGTTCACTTTGGGGAGCTCTGGTCCTTAACTTGAGCATCGCTTCCTGGCTCCAGAGGGGAAGATGGTTGCTGTTTAAACTCCAGGAGAAGTTGTCACGCTGGCTTCCTGGCATGTACTTGACTGTTCTCATCATCAGAGGAGCGCGTGACTTCATTGTCGCTGAGGATGGCTGTGGTACTTTTCGGGGAGCCCTGGTTCTTATTTGAGTGTTGCTTCTTGGCTGCACTGTAGAACCCTCAACCTACTAGCACAGATCCTTCACCCCACTGGCATAGACTTTCTAGCTTCCACTGCTGGCCTTTGGGCCTTCCCAGAACAGACTTTGGTGTTGTGGGCAGATTTCCTGCACTTTCTTGTGTCTAACACTGGGTAACCATCATAAATAATATTATAAATTCTGTGTCCTGATTGTAATCTTTCTCCCCGCGACCCCTGACTATAGCAAATGGTTTGTGCTTATATTGTTCATTCAGTTTTGCATGCCTGTGTCTCGAAATCTTGAGCAACTACTTTGAAGTTAACAATACACAACATATTAACCAGTGTTAATTTCCTGTTATCTTGATATGAAATCCTATATCATTGTTTTTATTTTTTCTCTTTACAATAAAAAAAGACAAAAAAAAGAGAGACATATACACTGGGAGTTTCTAGAGGTTTCTTTGTTTAACCAAGAGGACTGAACACAGTTTCATTTCTCTGGTCCTCAGTTCCCTTCTCCATAAAAACGAAATGTTTAAATCTCATTATAGTTAATGTTCACCTGCCTGAAAATATATCAACAGCATGTGCCCAACCCCACCCCAAGGAAAAACAGCACGGAAGCCAACTCTTAAATGAGAAGATCATATTACTCCATGTTAATCCATACCATCCGGGCCTTTGCCCTGATGCAAACAGTTAAGGTTATATAAAGTGAACAAAAGTATCTTGCTGACTTTCATTACAGGACAGCTGGGTTTCTGGCCCTAAAAGGTGTTCTAGGAACACAAGAACAGCGCAGGGGTACAGCTCAGTGACACAGGGCTTGCCTGGCAAGTGCAAGGTGGCGAGCTCGATCCCCACACCCCCCCCAGTAGGAAAACAAGACCAGACTTCACCAGGAAAAGGAGCCCTGGAGACAGGGGTGGGGCAGCCTCCACTCCTTTTATTCCCTTCTCTCTGGGTGTAAATCAGCTGCCTGGCCTTGGTCTTCCGCCACAAGGAACGAAATCAGAGTGCAATTGCCTCTGCCCTGGAAAAGGAAGACCACGCAGCAGCAGGAAGACTCAGGAGGTCATGAGCCGGGTCCAGTCTCACGCTGGGTCTCTCTCATGTGACCCGCTTTTATTGTCCTGCTGTTCCCTGAACTCTAAAATTTCACAGTGCTGTGCCCGACACAGATCTGTCTCACCTCCGTGTGGGGTCATTGGAAGCCTCTTCCCATTCTGAAATTCAAGTCCTGCAGTTCACAAAAATGCCCCCAGCACTCGCAGTCACGATTCCCCGGCTCCCGTGTGCCCCGCCACCTTCCCCTCGCTGGAGCCTGGGGCCGGCAGGCTGGCCTTGGCTCTGATCCTCTCCCGCTCTCTTCGGCCTCAGTTTCCAATGCTTTTTCTTCCTCTCAGGAGAGCATCATTACAAAACGATCTTGCAGTCCTTCCACTATAGTTTTCCTTTCTTCTGTGTAATTGGTTTCCAAAAGCTGTGCGATTCTAAATACTCTTTCTTCTTTCTAAAAATGGCATCCTGGGGTTTTTGTTTTGGTTTTCCTCTTTTTATTCTCACATTTTTTAGTATGTTTATGACAGCTTTTTCAACCCCTTTTTCCTCCTCCTCCCCTTTCTCTATCCGGGATATTAAAGACTGAACCCAAGGCCTTTGCACTGAGCTAAATCCTTGGCCTTTAAAAATTTTTTTCTATTTTTATCTAATTTTGAGACAAGGGGTCTCTCTTAAATTGCTCAGGCTGGGCTTGAACGCCCATCCTCCTGCCTCAGCCTCCTGGGATTGAAGGTCTGCATCACCATGCCCAGCCGAGGGTCCTCCTTCCATCACCTAACTTCCTCGAGAGCTTTTTCTCTGCTTGTTAGGGTGTCTGATTTTCATTCCAGGGCGCTTCCTCAGAGTGACATCCTTACTTATCGTCTTTATCCGTCGGGATGGTCCGATCAGTCACAAGTAACGCGGAGCTTTCAACGGCGCGCGGCCCCACGGCGGCCAGGGTGGGGTGGGTCCGCGGGGGCCGTCTGCAGGCTCGCGGGGCAGGCGGAGGGGAGCGCGTGCCCTCTGGAAGCTGAAGCGACAGCGAGCGCCTCCCTCCCACCCGACCGCCCGGAGCAGGTCGCACGGCCGCGCGCTCCACGCGGCGGGGATCCCGGCACCGCGTCCGCAGCGGGGCGCACGGCGCTGCTCCTCGGTCCACGGGCTCGTCTGCACCCCACCGCTGTGTGACCACCGGCCCTGAGGCCCGCTTGCTTTCGCCCCAGGACTGGGGTGACTTCAGCCCCCTCCCTGCCAGCCGCACCCCTTCTGCCGAAGCGGCCGCGTGCGCCCTGCTGGGGCGGCACCGAGGGGGCGCACGGCCTGCGTGGGGACCTGAAACCCCCAAGCCGCGTCTCCTCGCAGCTTCGCAGGCCCGAAGTCCCCGAGCACCGTGTCCGTCGGTCAGCGTCCCGGGGGGGCCTCCTCCTGGGCTGCGAGGTGGCTGTTTCTCTTTGTGGCTTCACCTGGACTTCCCTGCGCGCTCGTCCGGGTCCTAGCGGCCCCCTGGCAGGAGACGCTGACCTGCCGGGCCAGGGCTCACCCAGGGACCTCGTTTCAGTTTAGACACCGCTCCCAGGGGCCTGCCTCCAAACAAAGTGACATCTAGGGTGCAGGAATTCGGGTAGGAGGCGATTCAACTCATCCCGGGAAGCGCAGTCAGGTGATGCTGGTCCCTCGTTATGCTAACCGCGATTTAACTTTTTGGATTTAAGTCCGCTCACGCAGCTGTTTCCCGCCAACCAAAATGTGTTTGCCACGAACTCTTCTCTTAAGGTCCTTTTATTGGTTTTTCCCGCCCTTTTTGTCTGTCTTTTTCTTTCGGGGCGGTAGGGGTGGAATCCGGCGCCTCCTGCGCGGGAGGCTCGCGCTCTCCCACGGAGCCACGGCCCCAACGCCTGCACCTCCCGGTCCTCCAAGATCCAGGTCTTCCCCAGGTCTGGCTTCGTCCCGTTTCGGTGTGAGTTGGGAAGTCCGTGACGGAAATGTGTGTGTGCCATCTATCGCCTCTCCTCAGAGGCCCTCGCTACTTTACATCTTTTAAAGCGAAACAAAAACAAAAACATGAACAAACAGAAACAAAAAAATGTAAACATTTTCCAAATCATTGGGAACACTTCCTAAAGGTAATTTCTATGGCTGTATCACCTAAGTTTCCAAAAAGAAGGTATCACGCTTTATGTATCTATTCAATTTGTGATTTTATTTCTAAATTCTTAATAAAAATAACACTAGAGTAAATTTTTTTTTTGTAGGAAGAATTTATTGAGAGACAGAAAGTTTCTGTCTAAGAGAGACTGAAGGGGCCCGGGAAAGTGTGTTGCCTCACTGCAGTAAATTTCTGAGTCAGGAATATTTATTTATTTTTTCTTTTTCTTAGAGCAGAATACATATATTCGTTGAGAGAAAGAAAGCTTCTGTCTGACAAAAAGAGAGACAGAAAGGGTCCTGAGTGGGTTGCCCAGGAGTGTTAACTCTTGAAATAGATACCTTGAATACATGTATATTCATGAACTTTAATGTATATATGCAGCCGAAGTGAGCACATCATGAACTCTGACGTATGTGTATACTTTTTCATGAACTCTAGGACACCATCTAGTGTAAGATACAGCAAAACAGTTGAAGTTTGCTTCAGTGCAAGAGGGAAGGGACTTTGGTATGGTAGAGACTGTGGTTCCTCCCAGGTCTTTTGGAATAATTTGACTCTTTGTGGATGTATGAACTCTTATAAAAAAGAAATACCTGAGGTAAAGAAAAATCGAGTCAAAATATTGTAGACATTGTGACTTCAATTATGTTAAAAACAATAAAATATTCATTAAAATAACACTGCAGCCAATTTCTTAGCCCAACAGGGCTAAGTTTATGTAATTTTATTTTCCTTATGTATTTTGAATTTTTTTCTTCATGTGTGTGTGTGTGTGTGGTAAACAACTAATGTTTTTAAATTTGCTTTTTTTTTAAAAAAAAACTTTATTCTAAAATGAAAAAGAATTGGAAGAAAATACACCAAACTATAGTCCTTGGATAAAGAAACTATCAATGTGATTTCAGCTTAAGGCTTGTCCAGTGTTTCCAAGTTTTTTCTAATAAGCATGTTGGTAGCTTAGGAGACCAAGAAATAACACCCTCCTTAGGACAAAGAACTAAGGCAAAATGGACAACAAAATATCACCCCCAGAGTTGGTAAACACCAGCTTGGAGATTTCTGAGTTGTCTAGCTAATTAACCAAATTAAGTGGAAATCTACCAAATATATTCTTTACATTGTTCTGTGAGGCTCATTCAAATATGCACTTGGAATCATTTGAGTATATATTCAAATATATATACATGACACAGCCCCTGGGATCCTTTATGGTCCTAAGCGTCCAGAGAATTACCAAGGGGATGCCAGTTATTCCCATGGTGTTACGAAAGGGCCGTTGTGCGTTTCTGTTGCTAAGTGACTACTCACAATATTTAGCCTTGCGGCAATCAGGAATGACAAGTGGAAACTCCTGCTAACGAGACTGATTAGTAAATTGCACAGGTCATTGTTTAGTTGCCAGAGTGGAAGTGAAATTAAGGAATAAAAATGTAAATTGCCTAAAGGAAATTTGGGTAATTTCCAGAGCATACTCTCTTACAGTTTTCTTCAGGCTTCTGGAAATCATATCTGCTGTTGTTCTGGAATTGTCTAATTAGTGGGTGCGTAGCTTACTGTTTCCAGATCTTGTAAAAAAGGGGGCTTCTGGTGATGGCTCAGAGCTGAAGGAAGTCTCTTGGCCTGCAGCAGGCCATTGTGTTTTTTTGTCATGAACCATGAAGCCTTCTTCATTCACCTTAAACCCAACAGTGTTCCTTAGACACACTCCTATTTAACATTTTCCTGATAAACCCAGACATGAAGAAGACACAGCACCCGGTAATCTTTAGAACCAAGCAGCCTTGGATAGGTAGCATCCAGAAATGGTCACCTTAACCAAGGTTGGGAAAATGTACTCAGGTTTCTGGCCCTTATCTGTTTAAATTATGATGATGGTCTATTTATATAGAAAGTGTGACCACAAGATCCGGGGACCAAGGCTGTCTTGTGTCAAGCATGCTTTATGATACTAGAAAGATTTCTGGAAATTCTTTCTCCAGGATTCAGATTTTTGGCCATTAGAGTCAGCATTTAAATTCCTTCCAAATCATGGTTTTCTGTTTGACTTTAAAAATGATTATCTTTCTTATTCAGTAAGTGTTATGGTTTAGATCAAGAATGACCCCAAAAACTCTCATGCAGTCGTTGGTGGAGCCTTGCAAGGTAACTGGATCCTGGAGGCCCACAGCTGAAATGATGGGGGGGGGGCTCATTGGAAGACGTAGGTCACAAGGCAGAAAGTGGAAGGGTTGATCTCCCTCTCTCCCTACTCCTTTCTCTCTCTGCTTCCTGTGCCCCATGAAGAGAGCAGCTGTCCTCCCCCAAAACCCTTCCAGCACTCCAATTTTCCTGTGGAGCCAGCTGATCATGGACTGAAAATGTGAACTGAGAGAAACTTATCCTTGTTTAAGTTGTTGGTGGTGGGCATTTTTGTCCTGGCAGTAAGAAAGTGACTGAGACAATAAGGTAGAAGTAACTTGCAAGAGTCACACTCACAAAGGATTTTCAAAACAATTCAGTACAATAGCACTTGCATTAAGGTAGCACATAGAAGATGACTAAGCCTATAATCTGAAAAGGAGAAACAGTTAATCAACTCACACTCCCCTAGCTGGCATATAGTAACAGAATCTGAAGGGTATTAATAAATAGAAAGCCAAAAGAAACAAAAACTAGTGTCTGACATAGGTGGTGCAATGATGTTGTAGACGTGCCCTCACCTGCTGGAGACACTCCTGATTCATCCCCCCAGCAGCAGGGAAGGCTAGCACCTCAACAGACTGGGCTAATGACTGGTCAGTGCTCTAGCACTCTTGCCTAAGAAGATGATGTGGAAAAGCCAGCCCCGATCCCCGTGGGTCGGCTGAAGCCTAATAGAGACCACACAGCTCCCCATTTCCCCCTTTGCCCAGTCCTGGTTCTTTCAGAGTCTTGATCCCAGGTTCCCCAACACACTTCTGGCTCTCTGATCTTCTGAGTCTGTCTGCCAGGGAGACGCACCTAAAATATACACATGGATGGGTTTAAAGGAAGCGCCCCCTGCCCCCCACAGTGGTTCGAAGGGCATTGTTTTGAAACCCACAGCTCATTTTGACTTGTAATTTTGAAGTGTAATGTTAAAAAGCAGGCTACAAAGCAATCGAAAAGATATGCAGTAAAAGCATAAATTTCATTAACTGCTGAGGACAAGACCCATGGACTAATACTTCTTCTAGGCACTAGGGTAGGCATTGCACTAAAAATATAAAAATAGTAATTAAAGCTGTGGCAGACTTAGACGTGATATTTTGCTTTCTTCTTCCTCTTTAGACTATTTCTTAAATTTTTTAAAATTACAAAGTTTTGACTTTAGAAATCAACATTGCAGAAGTAAATTTGCATTACCTCAAATATTTCAATAAACTCTTTCCCTAATTTTTTAGGATCCATTTCCCCAAACTCTCCTCTCTACTTTCCAAATACCTTGGGGCCTTCAAAACTAAGGCATAACATTTTACAGAAGTGGAAAGGCAAGTTCTGAATGTTTCAGAGTTTGGGATGTGTGGAGTTGTCAGTAATTTTCTAGTACTGAAAGTCAGGCTCCTGAGTTTTTTGAACCTGGGGAAAGGAGACACAGGAACTTCCCATCAGTCTCAGGTAACATGACAGATGGGAGTATAAAAGTGTCTCAGCACTAAGGTTTGTTTTGTGTGTGTGTGTGTGTGTGTGTGTGTGTGTGTGTGTGTTGCTTGGTTTGGTTTATTTGTGATAGGGTCTTGCTATGTAGTGCAGGCTGACCTTGGACTCACTGTGTAGCCCAGGCTGGCCCTAAACTCACAGGGATTCAACTGCCCCAACCTCTCTAGTGCTGGGATTACAGGTGTGCACCACTACACCCAGCCTCGAGCCCTGGGTGACACCATAGACACCAGGAGAGCAGATCTTAGACAGGTAGATTTTGGAGCAAACTCCAAACACCTGGACATTCTGTACCAGCCCCGTCTGGAAACTACCACCCAAAGATTACATTCATTTATTCTTCTTTGCCATAGTTTACATGGAATGTATTCTCACTGACCGCAGTTGGTCTTCAGTTCAGAGGACAATAAATTAGATGCACTGTTGTTCTGATGTTAAAAAAACAAAATGTGAATAAAATATTTTAGAGCATTATTCCTTCCTTGTTCTTTCTGTTGTTCTCACTGTTGGCTCGAGTAAGTATATTTTAGTACATCAGTTTGGCAAAAACTTGCAACTGAATTCAAACAAGGTTAACCTGAAGGTTAATTAAAATGAGGACAATTTATGGAAACTCTTCTGCCAAGCCAAGACAGAGTAAGATGTAAAGATAAGTTGATACCTTCCAAATTACGAATCTGGCCACCATCTTGACTTTATGCCAAGTCACATCCTAGGTGGCACTGTCTGATTTAACTGGACACAACAAAACTCTGTGTAACATGGTGGAACAAGACCATCAGAAATGGGAACCCAGGAGTGTTGACTCCTTTAAATGGGTTTCTCAACTTCCTCCACCTTAGAACAAGCAAAAATGTGTAAAGACTTGCAGGAATTAAAAATGCTCATCATTTGTAAAGATACCGTAGAGTCTTCAGTAGAGAATTGCTTGAGTTAGGGTGCTTTTCTTAAGGAGAGTGATTATCATTGCTGTGAACTGCTACAAGTTATTAGGGGGAACCAGTCAGCAGGTGGTGGGGAAGGGTATGCATGATGTGCTTCTGTCTCTTGATTGTGCACTGAGGAAAGATCTCAATTCTAATATGTACTCATAGTTTTCTGTTTTATAGTATCTATATCTCTGGTCTCTCCTACAAGCTACTGCTACATGAATGTCCCTAAAGAATTCCTTTCCACATGGACAGTCTGTGGGCCTTATGGGTTAGGGGATCACAAAATTTTAGAACAAGAAGAGTCTAAGAGATCATCTTATCCAGCTTCCTTAGTTATGAGAGAGTCAAAGCCTGGAGACAGAAAGCGACTTGCTCGAGGCCGGGGAAGCTTCTGTCCAGCCCACCTCAATGCCTTCCCTGGGTGATCTCTGCTTCCTTACCTCCAGACACAGTTGCTAAAGCAGATGCTTCTCCTTCAGAGCTGGAAGTAGTCCTACAATTTGTGGGAAAATGATAGGAGCCAGTGGTCCACAGGAATCCTGATGGCCCCACGTGGAGGACTGGGAACTGTAGTAGATGTTTCTTGACTTACAGTGGGGTTATATGCAGATAAACCCATTGTGCATTGAAATATATACAATTTGCATTTTATACACCTCACCTAAAGAACATCTGCTTTAGCCTAACCTCCTCAGGTGCGACCAAAACACTTACATTTTACCACTGGATGAAATTA
>RJWT010051007.1:0-10989 GCA_004365215.1 Cuniculus paca
ATTTCTTTTATTATGGTTTTCATTTCTTGTTTTACCTGGGATAGAATTTCTGTTCTAATTTCTCTTATAGCTTCCTGAAGTTGTTTCTTCACTTCAGTTGACATCACTTCAGTCATTTCAGGTGTGCAATTCTCGATCTCCATGTTTTCCTCTTGTGGAATTGCGCTGCTTGGGTTGGATGCCAGAGATTGCCCTCTCCTTCTTCGACTTGGCATATTCCTGATTTCTTCCACACACCTGAATAGTGTGGTCCCAGGGACCCCAGCACTGGCCACAACTTCTCCAAAGCTAGACTGTTTGTCTTTTCTGGCCAGTGCTGGCTATGTACATCCGATGTTTGGCACCTGTGTCTCTGCACTGAGCTGGGCACCATGCCACCTAGGGTTTGCATGGGAGCAGACCTGGTCTGGCCCTGCGAATCTAAGGTGTTTAGGAACCTACACGATGTTGTCTGAAATGCGCATGGGAGCAGTTCTCCAACCAATCAGCTTCTGTGGGTCCGCCCACAACCTGTTGCTGAG
Organism: Cuniculus paca; assembly: GCA_004365215.1. Classification (NCBI taxonomy): domain Eukaryota; kingdom Metazoa; phylum Chordata; class Mammalia; order Rodentia; family Cuniculidae; genus Cuniculus; species Cuniculus paca. The sequence continues at coordinate 522 of RJWT010051007.1, forward strand.
GCCAGAAGTGGTTAGCAGTCTTGGCCCCAGGGGTAACCTGCCCGACTCCAAGATGGAGCCTGGCCGATCAGTCTCTCCCGTGGGGTGGGGGGGTGGGATTCCAAGCACTCACCAGCAGCCAGCGCAGCTCTCTGCATCCGCCACTCTCCTTCACCCACCTGCATATCTGCAGAGACCTCTGGGTTCCACTGCAGCTGTGACCATGACCACAACTGCGACTGTGCATCTCCAGGCTCAGCAGCTCTTCTGGCAGGGTGAATCCCGCTCCAGGCTAAGGCGCTGCCAGCCACCACCTTCTTCTTCGTTTAAATTCTTTTTATTCTCTTTGTGGACTTCAATTCATATTTTGCATTCTTCCTTGGTCCAGGGGACCCACTTCCTTCCTTCTTGTCCTCTCTCCATGATGTTATATTCCAGCATCTGAACTGTTTCCCTCAGAGAGACTGTTTACTCTGCTGCTTACTGTTCCACCATCTTTAGCTCCTCCTCCTTTTTATATTTTTTGAGGCAAGTTCTTGCTAAGTTGTCCAGGCTGAGCCCAAACTTTGAATCCTGCCTCAGCCTCCCAGAGTGTTATCAATAATCAGATTCTTAAAGAAAATTTGTCTGATTATTTGACAAACTTAATACCTGCTTATTAAAGGGAGCCAGTTCCCCCTGTTAGAATACCCATCTTGAACATCCAGAGTTACTTTTTTGGTAAATACTGATATTCAGAATAATGCTGGGAGCTACTTTTTATGTTTTTGGTGCTGGGGATTGAACCTAAGCCTTTTGCATGGTGATCATGTGCTATACCATTGAGCTACAAACCCAGCACCTAATTATCTACTCTTGGATTTGATTTGATTTGATTTTTGTGTGATGCTGGGGATTGAACCCAGGGCATTGTGAATGTTAGGCAAGCACTCTACTTCTGAGCTACTTTGTAGCTCTACTGAAATCTTAAAACCATTATAATGCATTATTTTCCATTGTCTATTAGAGTATATTTCAAAATAGTTTTGCAAAATAGTTTGCAACTTTAAATTATCTTTCTCCTAGAATTGAGATTTCCTCTCCCACTGCAGTATTTCACATTGTTTTAATATGACAATCCTGTGAAGTCTTATTGCCTAACCAATCATAGTGTGTCACTGAAATGTACACTGAAATATGTTTTATATGTTTTCACAATTTTTCTATGATCATTGGGCTCTTTAAAAAAAGTCTTTCAGGGTTGAGAACATTACAAGTGTAGACACAACATAACATATATTTGATTTTTTTTTTTTTGAGCCAGGGTCTTGCTATGTAGTTTCAGCTAGTTTTGAACTCATTATTCAAAGTTACTATTCATAGTCCGACCTTGAACTCATGGCAGTTCTCCTGCCTCAGCCTCCGGGGTGTTGGGATTACAGGAGGTTGGCATCACTGCAAAACTGAATTGCAACTGCCCTGTGACCCAGCAGCGGGGCTGTGTATGTATTCCATGGGGCTGCTTGCTATGTGGTACTACAGCACAATAGCCCTGGTGGTTGCACCCCAGAGCAAGTCATCTTGGCTAGGAATCAGCAAACTGGACTGCAGTGATAATCTGGGCACTACGTGTTTTTGTTTTGTTAAATAAAATTTTATTGGCGCATGGTCTTGCTCATTTGTTTACATATTATAGACTATGGTTATGTTTTTGTGCTGCAACGGTAGAAAGAGGCCTCTGGTTCTGAGTCTTTAAAGAAGAAATTCATTGACTGTTAGTCTAGAAGATCAAGTGAAACAAGGCTGTAACAGCACTGTTTGTCAAAGCCAAAAACAAAAACGCAAACAAAACTAAACAAATCCCTCTCGGGCAACCCCCCAAAGAAAACTCAAATATGCATCAAAAGTCCTGGATTCATACGCTGGAATATTATGCAGCAAAGAGATAAGCAATGAGTCCACTTGGAGATAGTTCAGAAGTAAACAGATTAAATTCTTCGCTTGGAGATACAAACATGCGAGGACAATTATACAGAAAAAAAAAAAGACAAGATTATCATGAAAGTTAGTAGAGGGATGTTATAATTTTCTTTTGTCCTTGTGCCATTTTGAATTAAAGATTAACTTCCTCATACCGGAAGCAGGGCTAGGTGACACTTGGACACTATTTCCAGTTCTGCACCATGCCCATGTGATGCAAGCCAGTGGCCAGAGACAGGAAATCAGAGGCATCTCTTCGCCCACGTGATCCTACTCTTTGCTTTTCCACCTTTTCATCTGCGCGCTACTCACCCCGCCCCCCGTCACCTCTTCCGCTTGCGCAGACAAGATCCAGGACAGAGGGCTGCTCTGTTCATTGTATCCTACCTGCACAGACCCTGTAAGTGAAAATCTACCTTGATTCTGCGTGTGGTGGTGCTTTGCGTTTATGTCTTCCACCAGAAGAACCAGGAGCTGCTCCACGCTGATTTTCTCTCAAAAGTGGGAGAACTCAAAGTCCTGGTCCCAATGCCAGAGCAGCGGTTGAGGACCTGGGTCAGAGAGGACCGACAGGGCTGTCTGCCAGTGTGAACAAGGGCCTGTGTAGTCCTCCCAGTGCCCCGCGAAGCTGACCCCCAAAGCATCCTGTGTAAGGCTTGATGTGAAAGCTCACAGCCAGCTCCCCTCGGCAGGGTTGCTACCGGCTCGGTACTGGAACCGCAGGTTTAGCTGAGTGCTCTCAAACAAGGGCACTCCTGGAGGGGATGTGATCGTGGAGAGGCACAGGGGGTCTGTGAAGGATGATGTTGACTGCGTTTTCAGCAGGTACTGGCCACATTTTTTTCTTAACCTCAGTGATTATTATATTCTATTTTTATTCCTTATCTGGTTGGTGCACATGTCTTAGGGGCTGTTACATTTTTCCTTGATGCAGTAGAGAAGCAAGAGCCGAAAAAGCCAAAAAAAGGAAAAAAGGCCTTTACTGCAGGCACAGGAGGGCTGCAAAAGAGTGAAAGATCCCTCTGCGGCAAAGAAGCGGTAGGCTTTTGTTAGGTTTGACAGAGGGTGGAGTTTGAAGGGGCGGGCAGAATGACGTATTGACAGCTGATTGGGAGAATGTTGGCGCGCGAAAAGCTGGAAGTTCAATTTTGCCTGGAAGAAGAACACGGAAGTCAACGTTGGAGGAACATGCTGTCACTCCGGGGTCCTTGGCCATGTTGAGTAGGTGCCACGCTGTGCCTGGCAGAGCTTCACACTTGATTCTGTCTCATATCCACAAAAGTTTCAGGTAGGTACTGTCGCTCCTCAGTGCGTGTGTGCACTGAGGCCTTGCGTCACGGAAGGCGTCTGAGAACTACTTCACCCTCATTATGCGTTGTGAGGAAAAACGAAGCTGTCAGTGTGCAGTCTGAAAAAAGGCCTTCGTGTGGCACCTGATCTCAGACTTTCAGCCTTCAGAACTGTGAGAAACAGGTTTGTTGTTGAAGCCACCCAGCCTGTGCTAGTTTGTGACTGCTGCCTAAACTGACAGTGTGTCTGTGTCATAGTTCAGTTCTAATACACTGTAAACAATGCCAAGTCGTCCATCCAGATAGGGAAAAATAAATGTTCTCCATCTGACAGAGGAATTCACCAAATATTTTGGGTCCTCTACACTTCTTTAGTTTTGTTACACCCATGCTAGCCTCTCAGGGAAGTGGATGAGTTGTTGTCACTAGGCCTAGTGTTTAATAGGTGCCTATTTTGATTGGGCGAATATCGTGACTGCATTGTGAAAACTGTATTTAATAGAAGTATAGCATGACTTCTAAACACTTGCTTCAGGTCACCTAGGTAATTGAAGATTGCAGAGTAAAGTGAAAAGTGTGAGGGCTGGTGACTAGCAGGAAAAACAATTTTTCACGGCCCGATGGAAAAATCTAACTATAGCTTTAGGTTTTAAGGTTGCACTTTCAAAAGGCATCTTCTCTGAAAATGGGCCCTTTCCCACCAATGGGCATGAAAAAACCCTGTAGTTTAATGTTATGTTATAATCACTGTTGCATATACTGTTCACTTCCACAAGAGACCACTATTGACTCATTTTTTCTAATGATGCTTTAAAAAACACACACACAGAGTTTAAACAATCCAGTGGAACAGAAAGAAAATGTTGCGTATTTTAGACATAGTATACAAAAAAGTACTTTTATGGTCCTTGTGAGTCTTGATCAGAATTGTGGCATGTGCTGTCATAATTCAAATACGAGTGAGAGTGAGGACAGCAATGACACTGTGTGTCTCTATAGGGTCTTAGCCCCAAGCTCAGTTTTAAAGGTAGGTACATGATCCAGATTTGGCCAAAGTGTCCATCTCTCTGTCCCCAACAGAGAATGGTCTGAAGATTAGCATGAAGTTCCTAAAGGAGATTCATTCTTGGGGCTTTTCCTAGATTCTACTGGAAAGAGGGAGAGATGAAAAACCTGTTATAGTTATTGGGTTGTGAAGATTTAGGCTTAGGGTTTCCAGTGGCCACTGAGATTGAAGAGACTTCATAAGGACCAGGAGAAAGTGCAGTTGAGAGGAGGAGTCTTAGCCACATTGTTTGAATTGCTAGGTGCAGCCATGCCTAATGCAGTTTCTCTTGAACTTTTAGTGTGATGAACCCATAATATTTCATTTTGTGCCAGAACCTGTTGTAGTTCCTTGAAACTGATTGGGTCATAATACTAAGTCCACGGGATGGTGGCTCATTCTGTAGTCCCAACACTCTGGAAGGCCTAGGCCGAACGATTGTAGGATCAAGCTCAGCCTCGGACTTAGCAAATCAGTGAGACTTGGTCTCCAAATAAAAAATAAAAAAGGGGTGGGGATGTAGCTCACTGTGAAAGCCCTAGGTTCAATCCCCAATACTGCCAAAAAAATTACGCCTAGGGAACATGCATTCAGTATGTGGCTTTGTCGCTTTTGGCTGAGTCAGCTCCTCTGGAAGAGGCAGTGGTGAAGGGATTCTACAAGGGGAGAGAATCTGCAAGGCCCCTGCCTCAGCTCAGAACCCATAGTTGTTCAGTAAGGGGTGACTGGACCCTGGAAAATAAACTGTTAAGCTGATTTCTTTTACCTAAGCCTAATGATGTTCACGTTTTGTGTTTAAGAAACTTATGATTAAGTTGGTAATGATAGAATGAGTGACTGTTCTATTTTTTTATCTCTATTCTCATGATCCAGATGGTACAGTACACAAAGTATGCTGAGGAGAGACATTTTTCCTTTTCTCAATGAAATACAATTACATTGAATTCATGGCACTGATGATATTCATTGTCTCAAATTACTGTGTTTCCTGGCACGGGCTTGAGAGATATATAATAAGGTACTGATATGGATTTTCTCTTTTAACTCAAATGCAGATAGAGGATACCTTCTTAGAGCAGCATTTCCTTGTTTCTCAGAATTACAGAAAAGCAGTCATTCTGAGAGTAATTTACATTGTGTGTGTGTGTGTGTGTGTGTGTGTGTATGTTTAACACATCCATCAATTGCAAAACATTTCAGTGAAGAAGGGATAAAATCCCCTCAGCCCAGGCATCCACATGGTTTGGTTTGAATAATATGCAAAGCAATGGGGGAGGTGAGGGCACAGGGCTGCCAGTCTTGGCTGTACATCAATGAGCTTCCGGTTGGAGGAGATAGGAACTCTTTCCTCAGGCTGAGAATAGTTTTGACCAGATTGCTACCCTGAAAGCCTGGCAGGGGCTAGGGGATAGTGAGTAGCTCTGAAGAAGCAGTCTGAACTGACCAGCTTGAAGACTAGAACTCTTCCAAAGTGCTAGAAATAGATCATCTTTGTATCTCAGCCATTTGTTGCTACTTTCCCCATTCTTAGCATCTATCTTGGGTGGTGTTTCTCGACCTTTTCATTTTTAGCTCTTTGTAAGGAACTTTTTAATATTTTTTTCTCATCCCTTCAAATGAATTTTTTTCAAATGAAATTTTAATGCTGTAGTTGTATTATATGCCTGTTTATGTACTGTATCTGTTCTTCTTACATAGAAAAAATTTTAATTTTAGTGGTGCTGGGGATTGAACCCTTCCCACTGAGCTGTATCTCCAGTCCTTTTTTTTTGAGACAAGATCTCACCAAGTTGCTAAATTGCCTGGTCTGTGCTCCAACTTGCCACCCTCCAGCCTCAGGTTTCCAGGGTGCTGAGATTATAGGCATGTACCATCCTGCCCTAGTACAAACAATTTTTTTTTTTAGTTAGGATCTCCCTATATAGTTCAAGCTGGCCTTGAATTCGCTTTATAACCCAGGCTGGCCTTGAACTCATGGTGATCCTCCTGAGTGCTGAGATTACAGTGCCTCAGCCTACCAAGTGCTGGTATTACAGGAATGCACCAGCACACCCAACAACAAGCATTTTTTTTTTTTGCCTCCAAGAACCATTGTTGGTCCCTTGCATCCTCCATTAAGTATACCTGATTTAGTGTTCATTCTGGATGTGCCAGACACCCTTCTAAGTATTTGCTTATATTCACTCATCTTGTCATATAATTGATCCTATCAAGCATTCTCTTTAAATTTATTGCATGGAAGCACAGAAAAATGACTTGTCCAAAGTCACAGAGCTAGTAAGTGGTTACTGAGAGAAACACAACCTACGAAGTTGAGGATTCCACACAAGATGGTTTCTACATATGACTTCCCTCATTTCTGATGAATACAAGAAGCAATTCCCTTCTATATCACACCTTGATTTGATTATTTCCTAGAAAAACTAACAGGTCAGTGAAAGCTAGTGTACTCATGATTACAGTTTATTACAGAGAAAGTATTAATATCAGTTAGCCATGGAAAAGATGGGTAGGTCTGAGTCTGGAAAAGCTCCATTATGGGAAGCTTCTCTAGTTTTATTATCTTAACTTCCTGGCAGTAATGTATGACATTATGTACACAGTTTTCCCACCCAGAAGTGCTAACCTAAATTTTGGTCACAGTTTTTATCTGAGCATAATTATGTAGGCATAGCTCATTGATTACTTGATTGATTGTCCACATGGTTGAATTATGTCTTCAGATCAACTGATACAGCTCTACCTGAATCACATGGTTAGTATTTCTGCTGTGGCCATCCATTACCCCTTGACTATCAGGTATGAATTGTCCCACACTAAACAAAGACAATCGTGTCACATATGACATAAATTACTTCCCAGAAGCCAAGAGCAAAGGCCAGGGTTCTCTTTGGGCAATGCCAAATTCTGTACTACATAGTGGTGGAATTAACACTTAAAGAAAGTTTGGGTGGGCCGGGGATTTAGCTCAGTGGTGTAAGCACCTGCCTGGCAAGCGCGAGGTCATGAGTTCGATCCCTCATACCAAAAAAAAAACCCCACAAAAAACAAAAAACCCCAGAAAGTTTGGCCATGTGAGCAAGGGCAAAGGGAAGGGTCTAACCTTTGAGTGACAGTCATTACAACAGGGCTGGAACAAGGAGGAGATGGTCATATGCCCATTGTACATAAGAGTAAATGGAGTTTAGTAGGCTAAAAATGGCTCCAAAGATATCTGTGTCCTTGGAGTCCATAAATGTTACCTTGTATAACAAAATGGAATTTAGAGATATGATTAAGGAGCTTGTTCTGTGAAGGGTATTCTGGATTCTCTGGGTGATTCATAAAGGTAATTCCAAGTGTCCTTAGATGAGGGAGATACTAGGAGATTTAACACAGAGGAGGAGAATACAACGCAAACAGAGAGTGGAGTGGTGCATTCTGAAGACAAAGTAAGGAGCCAGAAGCCAAGAATAATTGGGATAAGGAAAAGGAAAAAAGAAAGAAAAGATTTTTATATATATGTATATGAAAGATAACTATACTGCTAATCTGTTCATCAAAAAGAACAGTTTGTGTTCAATGATTTGATCATTTTTTCATGCTTTTGTCTTTGTAATCTGAACAACTACTGTGAAGATAACAATACCAATATATTAACCAGTGTTAATCTCCTATTACTTTGTTTTGAAATTCTGTGTCATCGTTTTTATTCTTTTTTCATTTTAAAATAAAGGAAAAAAAGAAATAGAGGCATCCACTAGGATTTGAAAGAAGGCAAGGAATGAATTCTTTGCTCAAAGCCTCCTCATGGAGTCATCACTACCAACACCTCAACTTTAGCTAATGTAACTGATTCTGAACATCAAACTTCTGGAACTATAAGAGAATACATGTATGTTTTAAGTTGAATGTTTGTGGTAGTTTGTTGTTGCACCCATAGAAAATACATAGGAACACAGAAAAGTTAAGCATTTGCCTGAGGCCCTACAGCTAGGAAGTACGCATTCTAGACTTTTAAATGTCCATCTCCCAAACCTACTTTTCCCATTCATAGTCAGTCCAAGGATGGTTGGTTTAAGGAATATAGGTTTGGTACTTTACTCCACGTTGAGGTCAACTAATTGATCATCCCTCTTTACTGATCCAAGGGTATGCATTTTAGTTCTCATTAACATGATGGCTCCTGTTGGTCACAGCCAATAACCAGCTAAGAGTGGTCTGGCAATAAGATCTTTATTTACCACCTTGAGACTCATAAAAACAGCTTTTTTAGCAGCACCAGGGATCGAACTCACGACCTCATGCTTGCCAGGCAGGCACTTAGGCTGCTGAGCTAAATCCCCAGCCCTTGTCTTTTTGATACAGGGTCTCACTATACCTTTCAGGCTGGTCTTGAGCTCACTTTGTAGCCCAGGCTGGTCTCGAACTCACAACAATCCTCCTGTCTTAGCCTCCTGAATACTGGGATTACAGGCGTGTGCAACCAGGCCTGGCAGCAACAGCATTCTTGACTAGCTCTCCTTCATATAATGCCAATTCTTTAAAAATGATATATTCTGCTGAGTGTACTAGCACATGCCTCTGATCCCAGCACTGTAGGAACTGAGGCAGGAAGATTGCAAGTTTGAGCCCAACCTGGGCAACTTAGTGAGACCTTATTTCAAACTTCAAAGAGGCAGGGGCTATAGCTCAGTGTGCCAACCCTAGCTTTAATCTCCAAAATCACAACAATAAATAATATACACGGCATACAAGTATATGGTCACCTTTCTACTTCCTATACCCTCTTCCTTGGATAGTTGGCCTTTACCAACTGTAATCAGTCAAATCTAGTGCCACCTGTATGCCTTGCAGGACCTTAGTTTTCAACAGTGCTTGGTATCTGGATTTTTTATTACTGTCTTAAGTCAGTTTCCCTGGAAGCAGAACTTGAGAGAGCGATTTGAATGTGATTTCTTGAGGGGGAAAATGCCTGTAAGAGTGATGAAAGTGGAACAGTTAAGAGGAAGAAGCTGAGCAAAGAACAGTGAATATTTAGGCAGTCTACCCTGTACTAGTGGGCCTCTCCTGAACGCGGCTGTTCATGTGACTTTCTGAAAGAGTTAGTTTGGTTTTTGCTACCTGAGAGAAATTTTCTAGAGAAGGGGCCACTGTACATCTTTAGCGGTCAACACTTTCAAGGGCAGTGTGTAGATGTGGGCGCGGATGGTTGCCTCACCCAGGAAAGGCAGAGATATGGCAAAGCCTCCTCCCATCGTCTTGCTGAACATCATTCTTCCCAGCCCCAACTGTACTGGGGAATTAAACCCAGGACGTCATACTAGGCAAGTCACTACATTACACCCTGGCCCTTTTATTAAAACTTTATTTTGATAACTTGCTAACTTGCTCAGGCTGGTCCCAAACTTGTGACTCTCTTACTTCACCATCCAGAGCAGCTGGGTTTTGCCCCACTATGCCCAGCTTAGTTTAATTCTTTTCAGAAGTAAAAGAAAAATCACTCTGGCTCTGGCTGAACTCCTGGTTTTAGGGACTTTCAACCTGAAGCTAGGGATCTAAATTCCTTCTGCTTAATCTGTACTTCTCTGGTAATTAGGATCTTAAGCTCTTTGTGTTTACACAAAATTTTCTAAAGATTTTTTTATTATTTGTATCTGCTGCATCTGCCATGCTCAGCATTCATCGACCTGTGGATCAGTGAAAACCATCAGATACTTAAAATCTGCTTTGTTCTTTTAGCATTGCTGAGGGGCATGGGAAAGGCCAGGTAAGCTTTAGGCTGGTGGCTTATGACTGACTGATGAAGATGAAATAGGCCGCACTGGTATTCATAAATTTATGGACTCCCCTCCCTTTGTGTGTTGATTTAACCTAAGAGTCTCTCTAGATCCTAAGTAATCTGCTAGTGTGTTTCATGAGGCCAACAGGCTAACCCACAAGTCCAGGAAGGAATGTGATGTTGCTGGTAAGGGTGAACACTGATCAGCAGCTACTTTAAAAGAACAGAATATGGTGGAAGTGACAGGATGTTCCTTTCAAGTTTAAGCCTCTTGTGGTTTGTGTCTTGTTGACACTCTTACTCTCTTGCTTGCTCAGATGATGCAAGCTGCCTACTGCATGTTGTAAACTGCCCTGTCGAGAGGGCCACAAGCAGTGGAAGGAGGCTTCTTGCCAACAACCCAAGAGGAGACGTATCCTGCCAACAGTCACCAGA
>RJWT010051008.1:0-10766 GCA_004365215.1 Cuniculus paca
GGCAGCTGGTGCTCACTGTGTCCCACCCACATGTGCGCCTCACACATTATCAGCACCCCAACTCCCTGGCTACCCTGCAAGGGAGGTGCCGTGATCACCCCATTTTACAGAGGAGGATAAGGAGGCTCAGGAAATGGCACCAGTTGTGAGATTCGCACATAGGAGGTCGGACTTAGAGACAGAGACTCACAGCCACGCTCACGAAGCTGGAGAAGCGCGCCTGGCCGCGTGCGTTACACCCACTCTCGCCAGAGCCGTGTTTCGAAATAAGACTGCGCATTCCATTTCTAACCTCAGTCCGTGGTCCACAAATCTAAGACGACTTTTACTGCTGCTCACCATGGCGGAAACCTCCGCTGCCCAAGTGCCCGCCAGCCCCGAGGTTGAACACAGCCCACAGCAGGCCCCTGGGCTCGCTCCTCCTGCACCAGGTGACAGCGAGGCCTCCTCCTGCTGGACTCCACCTGCCTGCAGTTGGGTGTGTGCATCCCACAGGGCTTTCATGTGACGCTCCCAAGCCCACCTCCCTTGTGCATCCTGCTCCGACGCCTGCCTTTGAGGGCTCCATCTCACATGGCCTCATTTTGCCCAACTCATCGTAGGGAAGCAGAGACCCTTGGCCTGGAAGACAGGAAGCAGACCATGATGTGTCTCTGGGGGCCGCTCAGGGGTTGTGCTGGGAAGGGCAGCCCTGGTCTCTAGAGCCTTGTAAAGGACAGAGCCATGGCCTGTGGACCCACCTGCCACTCTAGTGGCCAAGGCACCACCACAGAGAGCTCTGGGAGCAAAGGGAGAAGACATCTTCATCCTTAGGAGCGGTCACCAACTTCCACTAAGACCCTGGCTCAACGTCTCCACGGGCATTCTCGAGCCATACCCACTGGTCCATCTTCCAGATGGGTAACCATGGGCAGACATTTGCTCTCCCAGAGCCTCAGCATCCTCACTTGTTAAATGAGGAGAAATCATAACTGGGTGGAACACAAAGATAGCTCTAGGAAGGTGCTCAGAGCACACGTCTGCCAACAGTGAGCATTTAATTGATCCTTTATGATATCCGTCCAAGAGTCAAACGCACAGCCATTCTCTAGGCTCTGAGAATGAAAGGAGTGCTTTCCTCCAACCCAGATTATGGACTTATGATAAAGAACGTCCCCGGAGGTGCTGAGCAGGGTGTTAGCGGAAGCTGGTGACCACTGCTAAGAATGAAGATGGTTTTCCCTTGTTCCCAGAGCTCCATGTGGTGGTCCCCAGGGCAGCCCCATGTGTGGCACTTGTGGTGGATTAAAAACTGGTGGTCAACTTAAACACCAGCTGAATTGAATTAGTGTGGTGCTGAGTGCGGATAGTCCATCTGAGGACTGTTGCCAGCATAAAAAGGAGACCTGGAGAGGAAGAGTAGCATTATGGGTTCTTGTAAGAGTTGTAGTTGTTTGGAGCTGTTGGTTCTTTTGGACCTGTTGGTTCTCCTGGAGGAGTTTATCATGCTGGATTCCCTGATATGAACTCGGATGCTATCAGAGGAGCTCGGGACCTCATTATCACTGAGGATGGCTGTTGTACTTTTTGGGAGAGCCCTGTCCTTATTTTGAGTGTTGCTTCCTGGCTCCAGTGCAGAACCCTCAGCTGCTGGCACAGATCCTTCACCCACTGGCACAGACTTTCTGGCTTCCACTGCTGACCTTTGGGCCTTCCCAGTGCAGATCCATGAAATAGACTTGCATGAGTCATTGTCGTGAGCTATAGGCCTCCAGTTGGACCCATGGGGGGCATTGTCGTGGGCTCTAGGTCTTCAGCTGAACTCATGCAGGTTATTGCCATGGAATCCAGGCCCTCAGCTAGATTTTCTAGGTCTTTAGTGTTGTGGACAGATTTCCTGCACTTTCTTTGTATTTGACTTCTTGAGTGACCATTATAAAATAATATTATAAATTAGGCATCCAGTATTGTCTTGTTCTCCTTGAAACCCCTGACTACAACAGCACTGGTCATGCCTCTTGAAGGCAGAAGAAAATGTAAGGGAACGGACAGAAATTCCTAACTGTGAGTGTGGTCGTCTGCTGCCTGCTGGCCTGCGGTCGAGCACTCAGATGCCGGAGCCCATGGATACATAGTGAGTGCCATCACATGTCACACTCAGACAACTGAGGGGCCAGAGCTTGTGGGTTGGCCTCTTGTGGACAGGTGTGCTTGATTTTGCAATTCTTCTAGAGCATACATACGACACAGTCGTATTTCCTGCTAGTGAAACTGTTCCAGATCTGGGCATCTGGATTAAACTGACTGGTATTTTAAAACATTCTGCAAAGCACATCATACTGTGCAAGTAACATGAGTTGTGGTGACTCTATCACCCTAACAAGTTGAGGATCTGGTTGGATGTTCACAATGTGATGAATCAAAGCAGACCATTACTGACAGCAAGAGAGGGTCTGTCAAGATTTGTGGATGCCAGTAATGGAAAATAGCATCACTAGTACTAGGTGTGATGCAGCCAGGATTTACAAATTGATATCGAGCATCACAGAATAGACAGGAAGCCAGAGGACAAGCTGGGGAAATGAGTGGCCACCAAGAAGAACTCACGAGTTGAGGTAGTAGGGATGATGGTATGAACCCCAAGTGACAATTGTGACTACCGACTGCCCCAACATGACCCACCAACAGCGCATCAGTGGCTAGAGCTGAGACCCATGTCCCCTGTCCCCCATCTGCTGTCCCATGTCCCACGTCCATTTCTGTTGTGTCCGAGCAATGATAGGAGTGAGCTTTTACCTCCCACCACCAGCACTGTGTGAAATGGGCTTCTCCACAGGGCAGGCTGTGTGGCATGAAGAGGAGCCGCGAGCAGCCAGGAGTGACAATGTACACTCCAAATCCCTTCCACAAATGCAAATCTCTCACAGCACCTGTGACAACCCCACGGCAGACCTGTGTGTCACTGCTGTCCCCAGCGGTCCTTTTAATGATGAGTGCAAACGTTTATATGTTCAGTCACTACACAAAAGAGCTTGTCTGTCACAGAGCAGCCACAGGGGGCACACGACAGAGGCCGGGTAGATGTCCACAGAGCACTAGCAGCTGAGGAGGCCACAGAGCAGGAGGAGCAGCTGGAAGGGCAGGGGCTGGGGCTTCTGGTGACTTGTCAGGCAGGGGAGGGAGCTCTGCCCCAAGACACACACACCCTCCCCCCAGGGCTGGTGCAACAAGGGTGAGACCAGCTAGGCATTTGTCTCGGGCACAAACTTGAGGTGGGCACTGAAAACCTCAGCCATCAAGGTATATTTCAATGCGTTTTTACAACCAGATTACTGCAAACCCCACTATGAGCTAAGGAGCACATTTATAAGTAAAGCAGGGCTGTCATTGCTGACTTCCCTTTAGCATCCAGCTTCAGCATGGCTCCACGGGCACAGCTGGCCCGGGCCGCTTTCCTGCTTTGGGCCTGTCTCTCCTTCTGAGAAGCTAAAGGGTGGGATCCGAAGTGCTCCCTGCCTACAGCCCCCTGAGCAGGAGTGGAAATGAGTTCAGCCAAAACACAGGCTGCATGGAAGTCGCCCTGTGCCTGGCCTGAGCTGGCAAGCGGTGGACCAGGCCAGGGTGGCCTGGCTATGACAGACAGCTCTGCAAGACTGTAACGAACCTCGGGGAAAATCCATTCAGAAAGAGGGTTACGTGGCTCGCAGTTCGGGGGTTCAGCCTGCGATCGTTAGCCCCACACTCTCTGGGCCTGTGGCAGCACATCAAGGCGGAAGCACAGACAAAGCAAACTGTTCACCTCGGGGCAGGCAGGGGGTGAAAAAAGAAAAAGGATGGGGTTAGGGTCTCAGCGTCCCCTTCCAGGGCATGACCCCAGTGACCTCCCTGGAAACCCCTCCTCTAAAAGTTCCACCATGTCCCCATGGTGCCATGGCCAGGGACCCCAACCTCAACACATGCACACTTGGGGTGCAGTCCAAACCCAAGCTCTAACACCTGGGTAAACTGTAACCACAACCCCCCCATCCCATGGAAATCCAAGCCAGGCTGGAAGTAAAGCGAGGAGAACTCTGATTACAGAAAACTACACCATAAAGTAATGAGTGTGTACAGTGATGAGAACAGGATAGGACATGCAAAGGAAAAATAGAACACAGTGAAATAGAAAAGGCAGGTAAGGAAAATAGCTGACTATGTTGTCTAAAATTCTGACCACACATCATCTTGCTAATGTTGAGGGGCCCTGTGTGAAGTAGGTGTGATTGTCCGGCCCTGTGAGCGAGGAAGATGGGGTTCAGATCAAATCTAGATGTCCTGATGGCCAAGAACTTAGTGACATAGAAGCGCTTTTTTTTTTCTTATTTGGCAAGAGGAGATGTTGTCATGGTACACAGTGGGGAGCTCCACTCCTACCATCTGTTTAAGCTCCTGCCATCTCTTACTGATTCTGTTCAAGGCAGGGGCTTCGTCCCATTACCTAGGCCACTGGTGGTGAGCCTATCGCATGCATGCCGGAGCCAGCTGTCAGTTATCGCTGAAAGCTCTGAAAGATTCTCCATCACTAACCCAGGCGGGTGTTCGGAGGGTCTGTCCCATCTCTGCTCTCCATTCATTCACAATCTTTGTGTCTCAGGCTTCTTTGGAAACCAGTGATGATGAGGACCAGAGGAACTGGCAGGGGAGAGCACAGCACACGCTTTTGTGCTTTTCGTCAGTAACTTCGCTGTTCAAAACATTCCAAGCACTGTGCTCGAGTGCTGCATTGTGTCCCTAAGCCCAGAAAAGCTGCACTGTGCCTTGCAGGAAAAGCACGTGTGTTACATAAGCTCTGTTCAGACATGAATTATGATGCTGTTGGCCTCAGGTTCAGTGCTAATGAATCAACACTGTGTGCAAAATGGCGGTCTCGCAACTGAGGCACACACAAAACAAGGTTGTGTTCTGATCCACTGGCAAGTGCCGTGACCGGAAGCTGGCTTGTGTTTCCCCCAGGGGCAAAGGGGTAGCACTGGCAACTTCGGGCTTTGCAGTGACATCATAATACTTAACGAGGGAGTCCCTGGGCTGCCCCTCTGCTCACTGCTTATCTTTCCTCACTGGACTCATTGTCCCCTGGAGGGCGAGGATTGGTCTTGAATAGGCCTGTGGTTCATAGTAGTCACTCAATGCATTTTAATTTAATGAATGAATGCACTTCAAGTGAATGTTCTTTCTTGTTTTGTTTTGTAATTTTTTTAAAGAGAATAAAACCAAGCAAAACAAAACAGCATAAAGCCAATCAAAATAAAACAGTGAAAGTGGAACAGGACTTCAAAACAAGATAATAGGAAATCAACAATGGTTACCATCATGCCTCTTGTTGTCTTCAAAATAGTTGTCCATACCTTCAGACATAATAAAATCAAACAAAACAGAACAGAATAGAACCAATAAAAACAAAACAACGGATGCGATAAAGAACTTCAAAACAAGACAATAGTAAATCCAAAATGGCTACCATAATATATCTTGTTATCTTTGAAATAGCTGACCATGCCATTGGATATAATAAAATCAAACAAGACAAAACAGAGTAAAACCCAACCCAACAAAATAATGAAATCGATACAGGACTTCAAAACAAGATAATAGGGAATTAACAATGGCCACCACCTTCAGAAGGAGATCTCCCACAGATGCTACACTGCATATTGTTATCCTCTGAATAGATGATCAGACTACCAGCTTTAGACCTGCAAAGTCAGTGAAACATGAAACACTACAAGCATTAAGTTGTATTTTACCTCAATAGCTATCATCTTAGCCTGTGTTTCTCCAGATCTGCTGATCACTTATGGCAGGGGGTGGGGTAGGGGGTTGGCTCTTCTTGTCTCCCTGCCTGCGCTCTGGAAGGGGCTGGTGTCTGGTTCTCCTCCCAGTGGCCCACACATGGCACCTGCTCCCAGGGAGGACCGGGCTTCTTGCTGACTTCTTGTTCTCCTCTCACACAGTCCACGGATGGCACCAACTCATGGGAAAAGGCTGGCATCTAGTTCTCTCCCCAGCGGCCCACACATGGGGCAGATTCACAGGACTCAAGTGAATAATTTTCAAAGTCAGTTAAATAGTTCATTTGTTTGTTGATTGGTTGGTTTATAATACTAGGGATTGAACATAGGCCTTCTCACTGAGCTACAGCCCCAGGTCTTTTTTTTTTTTTTTAATTTTGAGACAGGATTTCACTAAATTACCCAGGTTGGGGTCGAACTTGCAATGCTCCTGGCACAGCCTCTCAGAGGGCTGGGATTACAAGTTGTACACCACCATAACCAGCTCAAAGATAATCTTTAACCAGACATCAGGTTATACTGAGTCCCATTCAGAAGGTAATAATGTCTCCTTGTAAAGGATAAAAAAGGATTTCCATCAGGGTCTGACTTTAATAAACAGTGCAAAGCGAAAGCTAATTAAATATCTTCATTTAATTATTACTTGATGTTCTTCCCTGGTTTGAGACCACCTTGGGCTTGAGAAGACGAGAGAAGACACCATGTTTTCTGTCCTCTCTCTCCGCATCCCCAGCAGTACCCCAGCTTTGCTGATTTGCCTAAGGCCACTGGAGAGATGGAGTTGATCAGGCACTATTCTGGGCTCTTGGAACAGCTGCCTTGGAAAGTGACAGGAAGACAGGAGTATCTGTTGCATGCTTCTTCCTAGGGACAGAGAGACTGCCCATGGGGTACCACTGCTTCTCCCTAAAACATGCAGGCAGCACAAGGAAGACCTAACCCTAACCTATCCTGCTGATCCAGCCTGGAACTGATTTGAGAACAAGCAGATCGCACCCTGCTTGCTTCTGTCACAGCTTCTTTTTCAGCACAGACTTCTCTCACAATTAGGATCAGCAAGCTTCACCGTGAAGGATCAGATGATAAGGAATGTAGGCTCTGTGGACCCCATGGACTCCTTCTCTGTCATTGTAGGTAACACAGGAGCTCACACAGCAATGAACAGGCATGGCTGTGTTCCAGTAAAACTTTATTTACCCAAGCAGGAAGGAAGACCAGAATTGGTCCAGGGATCTTAGCTTGCTGACCCCACATTGCAGCCATCCCTCTGTTCTTGAGTCTTCATCTGTCTGTGCTTTGCTCTGTGCCATGAGCTCCTTGGGGATGGCTTGAGTCTCAGTCACTGCTGTCATATCACCATCTGGTACAGTGTGCCCCATGACAAGTGTTTGCAAATGCATGGCTTTCAAAATACAGTCCCCAAGCCACAGGTATTGGGAAACATGCTAACCAGACAAAAAGTGATCTAAGCCAGTGACAGCACATCCATCATCACCAGGGCCCCTGTCATCAGTGTTGAATATCATAGCAGTTGTCTTTCTGTCAACAAATCAAAATGAGACTCCCATATTCATTCAGCAAACAACCCCAAATGTGGAGAGAGCACCCTGATGTCAGCTCAGAACTATCTCCCTTTGAGACCCAATCAGACTGGCAGTACATCCTGTTCCATGCCTTGTACCAGCCCAGAATCTTCCCCAAGATTTATCAAAGTCCAGAGGGCTGGAGAAAGCCCTGTATTTCTACCCAGTTCTCATTGTGGTCTGCCTTGCCCTTTTCCTCAGCCCTCTTTGGTGCTCACATGCATATGCTCGCTGTGCCCACCTGCCACATACTCACCAGCATGGCCAGGGTCAGGGAGATGTGGTCCATGTAGCTGGGGATATCTGATTGCATGGGAAGAGTATCTACACCTCCTCAGATGACTTCAGTCTGAGCCCCAGAGCATGCCCAGCTGTAAGCTCCCTCACCATCTGAGCCCTCTGCACGCATCCCACCCTCGGCATATATGGGCTCCTTTCCTCTCCCAAGTCCTTTCTCTTCTGGCCACAGTTTTATGGAGATAGGATGCACATACACTGACCCATTACTTACCATGTGCAGTGTGATGAGTTCTGATGTAATGCATGTACCCATGAAATTATCACCTGGATTGAGACAGCACACATATCCAACACCTGAAAAATACCTTTGGCTCCTTTGAAATCTCCCCTCCTGCTCCTTCCTTTCTGCATCCCTTTCTCAGGTGACCATTGATCTGCCCCTGTCCCTGTAGATTAGTGTGCATTTTCTAGTTTCATATAAATTGAATCACAGACAGTGTGTGTCTTCACTCAACACACCTTTTGGGGGGCTCAACTATGTTGTTCCCTGTATCACTATTGTCCCTTAAGAGCAGACACAATGACCTTCTGCAGAACAATTTATTGCTACCCAGAGGTTCAGGCTCACTTTTAGTAGACGGAGAAATATCAGAAAGCTACAGGAAGACTGTGGTGGTCTTAAATAGCACCCCAGAAACTATAGATCTCCTCTCACACTTCAGATGGCCAAGTGAGTGTTTAATAAGCATCTAATGTGTGCCAGGCATTGTTGTTAGGGACATAGTAAAAATAAGGCAATTAGGGTCTTTCTTCTGAGAACAGAATAAGTAGGTAAACAGCTAAAAGGGAGGTTCCCAATGTGACAGGTTTTTTAATAAAACCAGAAGGTGCTTGGGAAGTAGTCTGGAAGGCAAATAGCCAGTCAACTGCCCTGGCCGCTGCTGGGGAATAGAAAAACAATGGGAATTGCAGAAAGTACCATACACTTCTTTTGTTTGCAGGTTTTTAGAATGTTATCTTACACTTCCTTCTTTTATCATTTAAATGCATTTTAATGAGCAATCCATGCTCATTACTAAAAAATTGGCAAACACAGAACAGAACAAAGATGCAAATTAGAGCTCACCTTTAATCCCACCACCCAGATATGGCCACCATTATATTTCATCTGGTTAATTCCACAGGCGAGAAGCAGAAGAATAAGTTTTGTTTCATTTTGTTGTAATTAAATAGGCCATGGGAATTGCTATCAGCTTCCTGGGGAGCTGAGTTGTGTTTATTTTTTTTTAAGAGCCACTAATTTTTGATTAACAAGAGTGAATGTAACATTTAAGAGGAATCTAATTACACCCTCTTCCCCTTCTCAACAAAACAACATTATTCCCCACAAAGAGCGAAGTCAAGACTCTCAGGATGCATGGCTCTGCGCTGGGGGATTACGGAGGACATTTTTCATGTCACCGCCGAGACAGTCGTGTGAGTGCTCCAACAGCAGGTGTCTCTGCTGCAGGTTACATAGGCAGCTGAAGCCAGGCTGGATAATAACTCACTTTGTCATTGCTTACTTTTGTGATGGCTGTAGCTATTGAGCCAGAATAGAAAGACTCAGTCCCTGAAAAGGTGAGGCACTCGGCGTCCGGATGTTTAGGAACAGAACAAGAGAACAGCCGAAAGGAATGCTCGAGGTGGCTGCATAGGGAAGCCTGATGGTGGGTGCGTTGTCTGATTCGCTTCTTTCCTAAATGACAAGTTTTTATGTCTCCGTCATTAGTGCCTTCTGTCTGTGTGCATCCATAGAATGCAACCTGTGTGCCAGTCACAGAGGCCACATCTGGCCATGGGCTACGTCCCCCCCACAGCTGTTCTTCCCACACAGGTGACAGAACTGCCTTTTGCCCTGTGTGAGATTGGACCTAAAACTAGGGTGCCCGGGTCCTTCTTTGGGTTCACCAACATCTCGTAGCCCCCAAAACATCCAATGCTCCTCTGCCTCCGTGCCAGGGCAGCTCACCTGAGGTTTCTTTCCCACGCACCCCAGGTTTTCTACAGGACGCCCTGCCGCAATGCAGCCCCCGTTCAGCACCATGGCCAGCAACCCACTGCTCTGTATTTGCATATGAAATCCTACCGGCCTCTGCTCCTGCGGCTTCCCCTTTTCTCTCTTCCTCTAAATTGTCTCTGTCTGTGTCAAGTCTGCTCAGGGCACAGGGTGGCTGGGAGCACGCTGAGACTGACATCAGCTCTATAGAGTGTAAGGCTATAAGTGAGTCACTTAACCTTTCCGTGCCTCCTTTGCTGCAGATGGAGATGGAGGTAATACCTGGTCATTGAGAGGGTTAAATGCACTAACCTAGCCAAGTTCTTCTGACAGTACCTGGAATGCAATAAGAACCCAGGACATGCTTACCTTACAGCTTCGAGAACCACCCCAGACACTGCCTGTCCTGCAATCCTTCCCTCATCACCTACCACCAGCCCCCGTCCCACCCCCAGGCTGCATGAGCACAGCTTTCATAACACTGTACTTTGCAATTCCTGTCCAGATGAGTAATGCTAGCTGTTGTATAAGATCCCTGGTCTCAGTGGTGAATAGATGTTTGTTGACCACTCTCACATCACAACTCACCTGCAGAAGTGGGGACAGTGGGCCTGGGGACAGCTCTGCACCACAGCTTCTATTGTGGTCCAAGCTCTTTCTGTCGTATGGATCTGTCATCACTTGTGGCTGCTGCTTTGCTATGGAGGGGAAGAGAGAGAGCAAGGAGGATCTTGAGGGAGTTTTGTGGCCAGGTCCCAACAGTTTCCCACACCCCAGCCTAGCTGCAAGGGAAGCTAGGAAATGTCCAGAAGGGAAAAGAAGTTCCCCTGCCCACAGGTGTGTTTCTCATCTCCCCACTAGGCTGGGAGACACTCCAGGGCAGTGACCACATGCCTCTGGTCTCACACACAACAGTGTCCCCTCCCACCTCCCTTGGAGTGAGTCTTAAGAATGAACTATGGAGCTGGCCAGTGATGCTGTGGGCTTTCCAGGCACAGATAGTGGGATGCACAAAGGGTAAGGGGGACTGAGAGAAACCTGGACTCCTCAGGGAACTCAAAGTAATGGCAACTCTTGCTTGGGCTACACACACTACTA
>RJWT010051009.1:0-10765 GCA_004365215.1 Cuniculus paca
CTCCCACCTCGAAAGCCAAAACAGACTCAATCAATATCCTAGCCGATGTTCTACCTGAAGAGATGCCGTGAGTATCATTCCTGTGAATGTAGCAGGTCAGGATAGAGGGAAAGGGCAAATGTTTTCTGAGGTTGGTTTCTTTTATGTGCCCTAGTTCTCTGCAGGTTAAGTTTAGGGTATTTCTGATTCAGAAAAAAAAAAGTACTGAATTCATTAGTGGCACTGATTAAAATGATGACTTTAGTCCAGTTGACCACTGAATGAATTCCTGAGTAAATAGGGGGATTCATTTCTCCTTTGTAAAACAAACATGGTGGCATTGTTAGATATTTTCCAGAACCTTCTTCTAAAGTCATGGTATTGAGACACTGTCTTGGTTACTTTTCTCTCATTGCTGGGACAAAATACCTTACACCCAAACTGAAGCAAGGAAAGGTTTATTTAGTTTACGGTTTCTAGAGATTTCAATACATAATCAGCTGGCTTCAAGGCAGGATGGCATGGCACTGGGGTAACACTTCAAGGCAGCAGCCAGAGCAAAAAAGGGGAAAACAAGCCTCTTCTCCTCCCTTATATTGTACACAGGCCACCCCCATTCCAGGGCAGGTGTAGCACTCACAAAATGTCCTTGCCCTCCTTTGCACAGGATGAGGATATTTACAAAGTAAGAACCCTGGCTCCCTGCTGAGTCTCTCAGTTAACTTCTTAAACTGCTCACGTTGACACAATGTATCAACCATAGCAGACATCCAAGATGGTCAGGTTAGTTTGAGCGCAACTTCCCAGTCACAGTTGAACCTGCGCTAGTATGGAGTCTCCCAGTTGACCAGTGAACTGGCAGGCAGAATCCTGGCAGATATCTTAGGGGATAGAGTAAAGCCCTTAGGAGTCCTTCCTCCCAGTACTGACCTCATCTCCTTGATGCGAGAGTGAAAACCCAGGCTTCTACCTGATCTCCTGCCTGTCTGCCAGTACTGGTTAGCTCTAGCTGTGACCCTGGAGTCTGACAGTGATGGCCAAGTAAGGGAGGAGGCTGGGACAATGAGAGGATCACTGAACACTAGGCCTTGATCATCCTACGGAGAAATGCTCCATGTCAAATGTAAATTTTTATAGCCAGTGACACAAAACTTCTCAATGTATAGTACTGGCGTTCCACTGGGAAACTCAAGTTAATATGGTAACCAAAGCTTAGCGGAGATCTTGCAAAGGAAAAGTTCATTTTTGTAGGAAAAGCAGAGAAACAGGTTAAGAATGTATTTAGGGTCATTATGAAGAAGAAATAGTTTGTACTAAGCCAGATTGCCTAGGACAGTGGTGGCAAACCTTTTAGAGCTGAGTGCGCAAACTAACCCAAAACCCACCCACTTATCACAAAGGGCCAACACTGCAGTAACACCTGAGTTCTGTCATTTTAGTTCAGGAAAAAAAGACAGAGACAAAGACAAAAAAAACTTAGACATTAACATCTTTGTCTTAAAAGAAAAACAAATAACACTCATGCCATAGGTTCGCCACCATTGGCCCAGGAGTAAGTGGGTGAAACCCTGGCCTGGACCTCTTAAGATGTCCAAAGTGTTGGCACCTTTGCCCAGAGGGTTCAGGAATGTGTCTCTGCTATGCGCACCTAGAAGAGGCAGCAGCTCACCCAAGCACCTGTTTCCAGCACCACAGTGTTGCAGAGCATGAAGTTGGGAGTGGATGTGAACCGCCACAAGGAGGTCATTGTTAAGGCCATTTCTGCTGTGCTGCTGTTGCTGCTCAAGCACTTTAAGTTGAACCACGTCTACCAGGTACCTGCAGGTCGCTCCTTCCTGTCTGCTGCGCCCAGGCCTAGAGTGCTGCTTCGCTGTCAGCCCATAAGAACAGGGCCGTGGCTACTGAATCCTCTTAAGCTCTGCATGGATGTTCTAAGGCACTGGGAGAAAGGGGGTAAGGTCTTAACGAGTGTGCGTTTTGTTTGTTTGTTTGTTTGTTTTGTTTCTGTTGATTTCAGTTTGAATACATGGCTCAGCACCTGGTATTTGCCAACTGCATTCCTTTGATCCTGAAGTTCTTCAATCAAAACATCATGTCCTACATCACCGCCAAGAACAGGTGATGGGGAATAGGGACCAGGAAGGGGTGGTTTGGCCAGATGGCAAGGCTCCCAGCTCGTCTCTTGCACTGAGTCCATTCAGTGAACATTCTTTCAGCACCTGTGAGCCTGCACACAGGACTCAAGTGATGAATAAGACAGGGGTCCTGCTGTGGAAAAGCCATTGTGTCAAATCTTGAGTCCAGTAGGTCTAGTGACAGGTGACTCAGTCTGTGCCAGGGCAGGGACTTTCATCCAGTTTGGAGACCCCAGTTTTTTGTTGTTTTTGTTTCATTTTTTGGTGCTGGGGATTGAACCTGGGGAGTGCTGAGCTGTATCTCCAGCTCTTATTATTTTTTTTATTTTGGTAGAGTGTCTCACCGAGTTGGTTAGTGTCCAGGAACTTGCTGCTTCGGCCTCCTGGAGGGCTGGCATTACAGACATGTGCTACCACCATGCCCAGCTGCACTTCTTTTTGAGGAGAGGGTCTAAAGAACGTGACATGCGCACTGCGTAGCTTTATCTGCTGACTCACATGAACTCACACTCACACTCACACCTGCCTGTTGGCAGCTGTGCTTGACAGTGCCTGCTCGTTAGTGTGAGACACCACAGGGTGAGCTGCCAGCCAGATGCCATCTCCAGGAGGGTTTAGTGTACATTAGTTGCCATGAGCTATGTCCTACCTCAGCCCCAGATTGAATGCTGTAAGGAAAGCTGCAATAGGGTCTCCACCCCTTCCAAAATTATACTGTTTCCAGCCACAGAGGAACCATATAAATTCTCACGTGGTAGGTACTTCATCTGGGGAAACTAGGACAGGGCGAACAAGGTAGGTTCCTACTTGTGCTCCAATGCATGATGGAGGAAAGCCAGGAGCCGACCCAGTTACGGCTGCTCCATCACACCCAGGCGTTTGCTCACGGTCGGCCCCTGGGTTCTCTTGCCTCTTCAGCATCTCTGTTCTGGATTATCCGCATTGTGTGGTAAATGAGCTGCCAGAGCTGACTGCAGAGAGTCTGGTGAGTGGATGGGCTCTCCCAGCTGTCTCTTTGGCATGAAGTTTGCCTGCTGTAGGGATAGCGGTATCTTCTACAGAGGAGAGCACACACAAGGGCAGGGGGAGGACCCTGTAGAGCAGAAAGATTTGGATATAGGGGATGATCAGGAAGCATGGTCCTCGGGTTGCTGACCCTCAGCTTGCCTAATAGAATTGCTTCCCTTTTCTCACACGGGACTCTAGGGCCACAGCCCCCGATTTTTTGAGCTATGTTTCCTGCAGGAAAACTTGTGAACTTCCTGCCCCCTCCAATCCCCGGAGGGGGTTCCTGGTAGAGGCTTGGGAACCCAACTATTCTGATGTATGCGCCGAGGGCTTTTTGGAAACTGCTGAGCAACCTGCGTCTGTGAAGGTTATGATTATTTCTGGCTTTCCCTGGCAGGAAGCAGGTGACAACAACCAGTTTTGCTGGAGGAACCTCTTTTCTTGTATCAATCTGCTTCGGATCTTGAACAAGTTGACAAAATGGAAACATTCAAGGACAATGGTGAGTCTGTCATCAGCAGGCCTAAAGCTGGTCGCTCAGGGAAGAGTTCGACACCCCATGCCTGTACCTTTCCCTTCACTCTAGGAGCAGGGAGCCCTGGGAGCAGGGGGTCGCTGCTGCAGCTCGTCACCCTGGCCATAACTCCGGGTGGTGCAGGTACTTATTCCTTATTCCTGTCCTCACCCTGGGATGCTCTCTGTGCCTTGCCCAGATGCTGGTGGTGTTCAAGTCAGCACCCATCTTGAAGCGGGCCCTCAAAGTGAAACAAGCCATGATGCAGCTCTATGTGTTGAAGCTGCTCAAGGTGCAGACCAAGTACTTGGGGCGGCAGTGGCGCAAGAGCAACATGAAGACTATGTCTGCCATCTACCAGAAAGTACGGCATCGGCTGAATGATGACTGGGCATATGGCAATGGTGAGGCCACCCGCAAAGTAGGATAGGAGAGAGTGCCTGTGGGGAAAGGTGACATCTTTGCCCTCAGCATCCCACTAAGGAACAGGAAGGAACCCAGGTCCTGCTTTTGTGGCATCAGGGTGGTCGGGATGGAGCTCTAGGAAGAGCTTAGGGGAGCGACCCAGGTTCAGCATCTGAGGTCGCCCTAGGTTACTGTCAGTCCCTCCCTTCCAAGCCATTCCTTTTTTAGTTGTCGACCGTGCCCCTCTTCTCTTCTCTTTCCCAACTGCCTCTGAGTTGCTGTGAACTCATGGGGCGCTGCTGTAAATGTGGGTTCCCAACTGTGTCTTTCTGCTTTGTCGCAGATCTTGATGCCCGGCCTTTCTGCTTTGTCGCAGATCTTGATGCCCGGCCTTGGGACTTCCAAGCAGAGGAATGTGCTCTCCGTGCCAACATTGAACGCTTCAATGCCCGGCGTTATGACCGGGCCCACAGCAACCCTGACTTCCTGCCAGTGGACAACTGCTTACAGAGTGTCCTGGGCCAACGGGTTGATCTTCCAGAGGATTTCCAGATGAACTATGACCTCTGGCTAGAAAGGGAGGTCTTCTCTAAGCCCATTTCTTGGGAAGAGCTGCTGCAGTGAGGCTGCTAAGCAGGAAACTCAGACAAAAAGGAGTGATCTCATACCCAAGGGACTGCCTGGTCACTGCTGCAGTGCTCCCATACCCCTCCAGGTGGCAGCACAACCCCATACTGTCCACAGCCAGCCCTGAGCCTGTGGGTGAGCCCATGTTGGCCTCTGGTTGGTTGCGTGTCCTACTCAGAAGCAGTCATCCCTCTGCTCAGGAGCCGCTCTTCCTTCACTCCCCCCCAGCTCCCGTCCTCCCGTGTTTGACATGGCTGGTTGCAGCTCATTTCACAGTCAGCCCAAGGCTGGGAAGAGCTGGACTGAGCTGGGCACCCCTTCTCATACATCTGAATTTCAGGTTCACACTGACTTCTGAGTAACACAGCCCTGGCATGTGAGCTTGCCAAGAAAGAGGACTTAGGATTAGGACCAAGCCCAGCAAGCTGGCATCTTGGTTGTCCTTTGGGGGTTTCATTCTGATACCATTCCAGCCTCCTGCTAAATTTCGTCCAGAAGCAGCAGCTCTGTAGCTCTTTGGTTTTGGATGAGATCGAGACAGGGAGAGAGGTTTCCCTTATCCAGGGGTGCCAGTTTCCTCTGGGTTTGCAAGGGCCTGTAAATATCTATATAAATCTGTGTGTTCTGTTGTGTCTTATTGGGATTTTTATGTGTTTGTGGATTCTGTTTACATTAAAAGGGAGCAAAAACAACCCCTGTTTCATTTGCCTTCAGGAAATATGGACTCTGAAAATCTCCAGTTCTCAAAAGTTGTTTTTCTCACCACCATTGATAGGTTACCCACTTGGCTTCTGCTGGACTTGTGGGGAGAAGTGGAAAAGTTGACACCTACCCAAAATGTTATCTCCCACTTCCATCTGGGATTGCTTCAGCCTGGTTCCAGTGCTCTGGGTTGCTGGAGTGATACCTGGTCCTGCACCCCTGGGTTTGATGAAGTTTTGTTAGGAGACCCAAGTGTTTTGGAATCATGCCCCTGAGCTGGCCTCAACCAGTCCTGCTTCAGTGTGAGGTCAAAGTGGTGCTCCTCACTGGTGCAGGTGGATGAGACTGAAGCAAGACTTGTGCTCAGAGCAGGGAAGGCACCCATCAGGAGTCACTTTAATGTTGGGGAAGTGTTGAAGAGCCCAGGAGCCTTCTATGGCTATGGGAGAAGCAAAACCATTATAGTAGGTAGGTGTCAGTTGAAACCTAGACTATACTCACTCAGATCCCGGTCGCTGCTGTCCTTAACATCTCCCACCTTCAGACTCTGCTTCAGCGGATACTGCCATATTGATGCTGGTAAAGGAGTATTCACTTTTCAGAATTGCTGGAAGGTTCCTTGTTACAGGCAAAGTGTATAAGGTCTTATGTCTTCATAGGGGTCTTGTCTGACAAAGGAAACATTCATGGGAGAAAGTCCCTTTACTGGTTGAGTGCTTGCCAGAGATCCGCTCAGTGTCAGGACAGACCTGGATGCCAACGTGATTTGGAGCAGCCAAGTGGAAGGACCATGCAGCGTTTGGGACAGGGAACTCCTATGACTGATCAGCTCTTTCTCCCCAAAGTAACTTGTATAGGGTAAGGTAGTTCAATACAGTTTTGTATGCCTAATGATTTTTCTTGGCAGAACTGACAAGAAGTATGTATCTTGAGATTTCCATTTAGAGAAGATTTTTACCTTCTTATTCCAGCATGCATCTGGGTTGCTAAAATGGCCTGGCCTGAGGTTTCAGTCCCCTTCTATCTTTTCATTTCCATTCTGTCTTTTCACTTCACCCATATCTCTTCTGAACTGCAGAAAAGAACACAGCCCATCAAGCTGGGCTGGTGAATCCCTTAACTGTCAACCCATGTGGTGGCTTAGAGATGGAAGGCTTTTTACAGCCTTGAAGTGTGTTAGTGGCAAGTGAGCTACTTAAACCCAGGTCTTTGTACAGAGATATCTTGGAGAAATGTCTTTTGTGGTGGGCAGGGTCCATGAAGGCGCTCCGTAAATGGCTGAGTTACATAGAATGTTAACTTGCTAACCAGGATTGTTGCTGCTTTATCTACCGAGGGATGGAAAGGCTTACCCTGAGGCTTGCATCACTTTGAGGATAAGAATTGCCCCTTGTTAATCTGGGGCCAAGTTTTCTGGGTGCCAACCTGGTATTAGATACAATATGAGATTCTTCTTGAAGGCACATTTTCTACATAGTAAGCAGCAATATTGAGTACTTACTATGTGCCAGCCACTGTTGTAAGTACTTTATGTAGAACAGCTTTTATAGTAACGCCCAAAGTAAATACCATTGCAATCCCTATGTTGCAGATGGGGAAACTATAGTACAGAAAGAAAAAAGAACTTGGCCAAATCATTACAGAAAAAGGGCTAAAACCAGAATTCAAACCCAGGTCTCTGCAGTGTACATGTGCTGAAACCTCTATTAATCATCATCCCCAGCATCACTGCCTGTGTACTCAGGCTCATTTGTTCACCTCACTATTTGCTCTAGCATGGTCACTGACACAGAAGACTCATGGCAAATGTCCCTTGCGTTAGGCCTTGGCTGAACCGCCAAAGCTTGGCCTCGGCCTCAGCCTCATCCCTGGTTGGCCCTGAATATATACCCTCGAGGTACCTGCTATTTCTCCCCTATTTATCCTGAGCCTTAATTTCTCTCCTAGTCCCAGAAAACCATCAGCTGT
This sequence comes from Cuniculus paca, assembly GCA_004365215.1. NCBI lineage: Eukaryota > Metazoa > Chordata > Mammalia > Rodentia > Cuniculidae > Cuniculus > Cuniculus paca. The sequence goes on from RJWT010051009.1 coordinate 7,339, forward strand.
CTCTGTCATATCTATTGGGTGTGTCTCCTGGAGGCCAGCTTCCTGTCCTCTAGTGAACTGACTGCTCAGAGACACAATTGTTTCCTTCATTTGGTACTTGGCACAGTTAGCCTCAGGCCACTCTTATAAAGCAATGATTTAGCTCACTTTAGTAGTGAGTGAGACAGCCCTGACTTTTAGTCCAGACTGACATTTACTCACTGAGGGAACTGGAGGTAATCAGGTGCTAAGCCTCAGTTGGCTTAGCTATAAACTGTTCTGTTATAGTCCTATTTTGGAGACTGAGTAAGATCCAGAGTAATGAACTCATAATCTGGTTCACAAGGTACAATAATAAATGGTAGAAATTGTTAGCATTGCTAAGTTCCTTCTGACTCTAACTTATGAATCTCTACCCATTTTCTGTGTCTCCTAGAAAGCAAATCTTTGGGGACCAGAACTCTTGGGCTTTAAGTCCCCTATCCCAGTTCATTCCTCTGAATCCAGAGGCCTCTGAGAAGGGGTGCACTCAGCCATGCACCCCTGCATCACACCCAAATCCTACTCTAGACCAGGCCCTGTACCAGGTTCCTGCCCTGGATGTCCAGATGAATGGGACACCAGTTTCTCACCTTCCTCGGAGGTTCGGGGACGGACACCTCTAGGTTCCTGTGATCCTAGATAGTGTGTCCTTCCCAGAGGACAGACTGGATTAGGGGAGCCCAAAGTCCTTGAGTGGGAAGAAAGAGGTTCTGGCCTCAGCAACAAGGGCTCTGGGAGCAGATGCTGGTGCTCTTGTCCTCTTGGTACAAATGGCTAGCCGAGCCAGTGGTGGAGGAGGCTGGGCAGGGGTAAAGTAGTTCTCCCTCAGCTGGATCAGGGAAGTAAATGGCTGCCTAGCTCCTGGGTGTGCTAGGCTCTGTTCCTGTCTAGCGTAAAGAGGTTCTACACTTTGGGGTTGTAATTCAGGCTGATCTGTAAGTGACTGGAGGAGGAGGGGAGGGAGAATTGAATGCCTCTAATGAGAAGCATTTCTACTGCTTGACTGAGGCAGGAGGCCTGCGCTGACAGGACCGCTGGCTAGGCCTTCCAGGCCTGCCTGACCTAGTGATCAAGCTCCTGCCAGGACCAAGTTTTAAGGGTTTGAATCTTTGGGTGCCTCACAGGGGCAGAGAACTTCAGTAAAGGGTAAACAGTCCGGAACCTTTCCTAAGGGTGGGAATCCAGGTGAGGCCACTTCCCCTTCACTGTCCCAGGAGTGAGGAGAGGTCAGCCAGGCCTTAGGGAAGTCACAGGGCCCAGGCCGAGGCCTCAGTTCACCTCTGGAGTGAGGCCAGGGCGGGGGCATCTGGAAATAGGGGCTTGTCCTATGGGTGGAGAGAAGGAGAGGAGCACAGCTAATGGGAAGCAGGTGGAAGAGCTGCCTATACCCCAGCCAGGGGACAGGCTGACTGGGATGGCCCAGTCAGTGGGAGGACCTGTCAGCTCATGACAGTCCCATGGAACAGGCTCCGGGACACCCATTCATATTCATTATGTGTGAAGTGGGCGGTTGTAAAGTTAGCTTTCTCTTCATTTAGCTGTCACTGGACAGAAAAATATGAGCTGTGGGTGGATGCCCCTGGATGGGAGCCAGTAGCCAGTCACGGCCTCCCCGTGCCCTCCCCTCAGCAGTTCCCCCAGCTTAGGCCCTCTCCTGGCCTCTGCCCAGAGCCTCTGCCTGCCTCTACCACTCTTGCTGCCTTGATCTTATGCTCAACTTTATTTTCTTCTGTTTCATATCTTTGGTTTTTTTGCTTGGACTTCACATATCCTTTCCTCTACCTTTCCTCCATCTTCCTCATTCTAAGCTGAGAGAAGAAGAGTCTTGTTTTTCTTGACCGTTGCTCCATCTCTGGCACAGAACAATATCTGGCACAGAGTGGGATCTCAACAAATGTTTGTGGAATAAACTAATCTTTCTCTGCAGCTGTCTTTCACAGGACAGAAGGCCCCAAACTTTGCTGACTCCTCTGTGGGTGAAGAAACTTCTAGTACAGTGGTGTGAGTCCTAGAGTTAGAAATGGGGGCTTAAGCCCCAGTTGCATTACTGACCAGGGCGTGAAGGTACAGGAGGCTCGTCCATCAGCAGTAGCCAGGGGAGACTTTCCTCCTTGCCTTACTCTGTCCTTCCTGCTGTCCCCGCCTCTGTCAGTGTCAGGATAGAGAGGAAAGTCACTGCCAGAAGCTAGGGAAGGGAAGGGAAGAGCCAGCAGGCGCTGGCGCCTCTGGGGATGTGTGGCCTCCTCACTGTGACTGTCTTGGTTGGGAAATCTGATCCGAAGGAGGTCTTGCTCCCTGCTTGGGGATAAGCACGACACTAATGTGTCTTTGTGTGCTAGGGTTTCTCTGTGCCTGAAAGATGAGGCGTGGGGTGGGGGTGGCTGGGCTGTAGCTGAGACGGAATTCTTCTGAGCAATGTGGTTGTGTTTACGGGGAGGGTGGGAGAGCCAGGCCTGCTTTTTTCCTGCCTTCCAGGCTCCAGAGATAAGGCAGAAAGTGGGGATGAAGGATAGAATGGGTAGTACTCTGAAACCACAAGAAAGAGTTCTGGTTTTTGTCTCTGCCCCACAGCTCAGACGTGCTCCTAGGGCATCTGGGGGAAGTGACTGCCCCACCCCCAGCCCACTGGGGTCCCAGCTCACAGGAGCTCAGGGCCATTAGTGGGCACCCTCCACTCCTGTTCTCTTCACTGTCAGTTAGACATTAACTTATTTTAGCCTTTTGACTCCCATCCCCACCCTCAAATTTCCCTGCCAAATGAACCCAGCCCTCCAACTGGGCTGTCTTCCTTGCCTCTCAGCACCAGCTGAAGCCCCAGAGACCCTGGGCAGGTGACGGGACCAGGGATGGCATGCACTGGCCTTGACAGCTTTGTAGCAAACCCATCTTCCCTTAGACCAGTAATTGTGAACCTTTTAGAGCTTTAAATGATACAAACATACGTGCCACAGGTTCATTACCACTGCCCCAGACTCTCAGATCCTTGCTGGCCCCTTCAGGAGGGCTTCACCCAGCCTGGACCCTAGACACAGAGCACCCTTAAGGTAAGCAGGTACCACATCCCTGGGGATGGACAGTTCTCTGGTATAAAAAACACCACCACTTTTATTACTATGCTGGACAGCACTTTTTTTTTTAAACAAAAGTATTTTTACAAAAATAGGGGTTGGGATCTCAGGGGCTGAGAGACTAAAGAACTGTTTTATTCTGACCCAAAATTCAGTATGGTTTCCACAGCACAGCCCTGGCCTGATCTCATGGAATCCAGATATTTGATGGTTGCTGGTGGAATTTCTGCCCACGTGGAGGAGCATGTTGGGAGATCCAGCACAGGCCGCTATAAGGGGTGGCTGGGGCAGAGGACACAGGCATCCTTCATGCTGACCTTTACCTTCCAGCCAGTCAG
>RJWT010051010.1:0-10779 GCA_004365215.1 Cuniculus paca
TTTTTGATATTTTGATAGTTGAAGAAATTCAAAAGTATAATAATATATCAAACATGTAACAATTATAGGAAAGTCAAATTACACTATTTAAAAGTAAATTCTATTGGAACACAACCCTACTCATTCATTTACCTATTTTGATGCTGCAAAGGCAGAGTTGAGTAGTTGTAATAGAATCTGTAAGGCCTGAAAGTCCTGAAATATTTATTATTTTCTGATCCTTTAAAAACAAAGTTTGCTGACTTCTGCATTAGACCATCAGATTTCCACTTTCTGCTGACAGTATGTCCCATTCTGCCTAACAAATACTATCTTTTTTTTAAGACTTTGTTCAAACACAATTTTTTTAATCCTTTCGGCACACAAAACCTCTACTTAACACTCTACATAATTAGAATATTACCTTGCATTGTGGTTAGTTGTTTTCCTAATTAGAGAATGTGAGATTCTTCATATGCCCAGCAGAGAGTCTAACTCTAGACAGCCAGTTCCTTGTGACAATTCTTGTAGTATTACACATTTGAACCTGGATTTTCCAGTCATATTCATATCTATAGAGAAAAGGGACCACATCTTTTGTGCCTTTGTGTCTAGCAGGATAAGTTACATACTTTATCATCACTTTGTATCACAATTATACATAGGTATCCTTACTTATCCAAGCACAGCCTACCTGTGTTTATCGTCTTTGTTTCTCCAGATCCCAGCACCTAACAAATGGCCAATAAGGTCTTCATTTCTGAATGAATATTAATGCAGACCTTGAATATAAAGGTATTTAATACATTTTGAGTTTTATTTGTTATTATTGCTAATTATTCAAGATCAAAAGTGACCCTTTCTATTCCCATTGTAGTTCTATTTAGTTTCTGCTTATTTATTTACTTATTCATTTATTTTTTATTAGTATGGTGCATTATGATTATATTCTTCATGGAGAATTGGTACATATATATTACACATCTTAATTATTTTTGCATCCTTTGCCTCCTGCCCTCTTTATCTGTCTCTTGTTCTCCTTCCCTTTTGCATAAGATCTATTTCCTATTATCTATCTTTTATTTTATTCTTTATTTATATTTTGTGTCCCCTATATAAGAGAAACCATGGGATATTTAAACTTGTGTGTCTGATTTATTTCACTTAACATTGTGGTCACAAGTTGCTTCCATTTTTCTACAAAAGACTCAGCTTTATATTTTTTTATGGCGCAGTAGTAATCCATTGTATATGAAAACCACATATTCTTTAGTCAGTCATCTTTTGATGTGCGTATAGGTCGCTTTCAGGATTTAACTATTGGATTCCATCTTACTCCAGAAAGAATGGCTATCACTAAGAAATCAAATCATAATAAATGTTCACAAGCCTGTGGGGGAAAAAAACACCCTTCTGCATTGTTGGTGGGAATGCAAACTAGGACGACCACTATGGAAATCTGTGTGGAGAGTCCTCAAAAAACTACAACTAGAAATTCCATTTGACCCATATATTCCCCTATAGGAATCTTCTAGAAAGAGTTAAAGACATCATGTTATAGTGACACAGGCAGACTCATGTTTATAGCGCCACAATTCATAATAGGTAGCTCTAGTTAATAGCAAGCATATTATAAAGAAGAGTTATTTACATAGATTATTGTGTTTTGTTTCGTTTTTAGTGGGACCCTAATTCAGTTCTGTGGTGCAGTTAAAATTTCAGAAATTTGGTGCTATTTTCAAGTGGGACATACTATTTAAAAAATGAAAGACACAGCACTGCCATTTACAGGACAATCAGAGAAAAAAATATGCTCTTACACAATTTATTTTTGTAATTTAGTAGTTACTTGTTCTCTGGAAGATTGAAATAATGTCATGAAATATTATTTTATAATCAGTTTCTCTGTACTCTGGTGTAGAATGTGCAATCTTTTTCTACATTATTTTCATGATTAAATATATATCTCAGAGTATAGTAGCATCAATGCATTAAAAATCCATGATTGAACATATTTGTACTTTTTCTGGTAGACTGTACTATTTGCTTAATGGTCACAGTTGATTATTATAACTGTGTTGGTTATGGCTATCAATTAACTAGAATTGAAACTAGGGGAAATTCAGATAACTTTTTGTCTTTTTCAAAATTATCTTAATTCTTGATATTTTTACAGGAAGTCTGCATTATTTATCTATCTAAAACTGAACAATAAAATTATTTTAAAGTAGTAAAAAGGCTTACTTCTAAACTAAGAATTTATTAATATCTGCTTAGTTTTTATATATATTTTTAAAACTTGAAAATTTTTAAAACTTGAAAAACAGATACCATCATAATCCTTTTCATTTGTCTCTATATGTATCTTCAGAAAAAGATATAAAATGTTTTCTTGACATACACTCACAAATGTAGTAAAATATACAGTATTATTTTTACTTCTGTTAAGTTAAAAGTTAATAATATAAAAATGCATTAGTTTAAAAATAATTGGCATATTGTAAACATTTTCATAAATTAGTAAAATATTCTTTCTTTTGACATAATTTTAGTGACTTCCAAAATTTGTTTTTCCACTAGAGCCCATATTGTTGATCATTTGGGTTATATCAGGTGTTTTATTATTACAGTTTACCTCACTGCAATAAACACCAGTGTGTGTTAACTTTTGACCACATTTCTCATGAGGATACCTTTTCTGCAAAGCATCACTGAATGAAAGGTTGTGAATTATTTTAAGACTCATAATATTTACCTAGTGTTTCAGTCAATATTCATTTAACAATTCACTATTGAACCGTTCCCATATACCAAAACACTGTGTTAATCAGTGGGGATATAATTGAAAACAGAGACTGATTCTTATCCTACAGAGCTTCAACTTAATTGCCAAATTGATTCGAAGAGGCTTTACAAATATAAAATTCTCCCATTCTGGGAGTATATCAACATGTCTTTCCTCCTGTGCTCTTGGTAGTTTCTATCTTTGAAAAATTCTATATGAATATGATAAGTTAAAATTGCATGCATTTGCAATCTCAATTTACTTTTATTTGTTATGAGGATAAATACTTTTGTGTGATTATAGACAGTTATGATACTTTTATAGTTTCTATAATACCTCCCTCCATAATAATACTCATCTGGAACTCAATGCATGCTTAATTTGTTGACTGGATGGATGGTGTGAAGTTCAGATGGACTTTGTTGATGGATGGATGGATGGATAGATGGGCAGACAAATGGATGGATGAATGGATGGATGGATTGGAAGGACCAATGTGTAGTTGCTGTTTAAAAGTCCAGGTAAGAGAAGTTTCCACCTATTCTAAATATAGCAGAGTGGTTCTCTTCATAAGTGATCTATGCCTCTACCCTTGCTATCGTTGTAACCCCCTTACTTGTACCTGTTCTCTGGAAGGAAAAGAGTTGAATGCTCTTCTTTTCACCCTGATGTAGGTGAGCAAGTTTGAATTGAGTGACAGATGCAAATGTTTTTAGTACAACAGAAAGAAGTAGACAGATTTCCTCCCTGCTTGGATAGAATTTGCTGAGGGGTGGAACATAGGTATTGAATTGACAGTAAGAGTTTGAAGAGAATGAGTTCTCTAAATGGTGTGACAACAAAGGGAATAATATAATAGAAATTTAATATTTAACTGTATTTACTTCTGGATACAAATTTTATAAAATTTTCAAGCATGAGTCTGGGTCCACATATCTAAAAATGTAAGCGTTATGCCCCTAAAATAGAAAATAATGCTTTAGAAAGATAGCATTAAATTCTATCACTTAAAACACATTATTCTTATGTCATTGAGATCAGTATTTAAAATATGACTTGTAGATACAACTTTTGGATTCCTCTTTTTGGAGCTAGCCATCCTCTATCTGTTTTAAAATAGAAGAAAAAAAAAACAATAAATCTGCACTGTGATGGTAGTCTGTTTTCTAAGACAGGGAATAGTGTAATTGTCGAAGGACCAAAAGAGAAGGTAACAGTTTAAGTGAGTTGAGAAATGTAAGTACATTGAGAACAAAGGTTCTTCTGAGTCAATGAAAAGAGCCCAGCAGAACTGGGAGTTTCTTTTAGGTTTTTGTTTTTGGTTTTCCAATAATTAAGTAAAAACAAACGTAACAATTGATTTCAGGTGTGGTACCACTCTGTGCAGTTCATTTAGAGCCTTTAGTCTCTTTTCATTACTCTTACTCATTCCTACTGAGAACCGAACTGGAATCTATTTTACAATAACCTCATTTTGCCAACCCAGAAATCAAGAAGGCATTATCAGATTCAGCACTGTTGTATTCCTAGGGCATTGATGAACAAATCAGCCACTCAGTGACATAGAATTAAATCTCAGACTATCTCTATGTTATTCTCCTAACATTTCAACTCTCAGTGTTTTTTGGAATGTGTGCTCTCATTTGTATAGCTACTTGCAATAGCCGGTAGCTCCCAGGTTCTTTCAATCCATTCGGAATGTTGTTGTTACCAAATTTATCACTCAAGCATATTTTTTTTTACCTCATTTGATACTCAGTTCTGTTCATATCACTCAATAATTTAAGTGATTTAACAACTCCAGATGATTTAAAGTAGTGCTTTCCTTTACGTGTATTTTGACTTGCATATATCTGGAAATGTCATGCGTGGTCTGTGTTGCAGTAGACATGCTAAGCCATTGTTTCTTTTTTCTTAGAGGATGTTCCACATTCCTTGGGGATTTCAATTTCCTAGAGACAGGTAGAATGTGAAGATATTTCTTAAATATGTGTGGTAATGAATTTTTTTCATCAATAGCTCATTCGTGAACATCTCATGAGTGACACATTTTCAAACATTAATTGCCAAAATAAAGCTCTATTTTCCAATGGAACATTCAAAACTGCCTTTGATTTGACTAAGGCACACATTTCCAACTCTGTCTCTAGTTTGTTTTCTGGTCACACCTAGTCACTCACTGTTACTTGATTCCCTGAAGCCACCATGCAGTTTCCTGCCAAATCTTTACTCATGCTTCCACTATCTATAATGACTCTGTTCCTGTGCTTCATGAAATCGTACTCATTTACGGATCATCTCTGGTGCTGTCTTTCTTGAGCACTTCCTTTCTCTGCTCCACAGAATGTCGTGCAGATGCGTGCTTTCGCTTCACATTGGGATTGCTTGACGTCTGTGCTTTGTCGTTCACATTAGAAGCTTTGTGAGAAATCAAACTCTACCTTATTTACGTCTGTATCTTCAGTGCTAGAATAGAGGCTGACATTTTAAGAGTGATCAAAAGAATAACATCTTTAAATATTGATAAGGAAGGAATAGGCTTCTACTGGGCAAAAGAGGCTAGTGTGAGACTTCTTTAGTTAATATTGTGATTATGTCCTGACGTTCCACATCTTGTTCCCTTGAAAACCCAGGTAATTAGTCTGATTGTTTTTCATGGGTATTAGGGACCATAAAATGGACTCAAAACAGTTAAATTATGCATTGTGTTAATGTTTATAAAAATCATTCCCCCCTTTTTTAACTTGAACTCTGTTTTTCTTCTTTCTATTTGACTTTTATTAGTATGTTTGAAGTACATGTAGGGGATTACATGTAGGGGATTGGTACATAGACAAAGCACATTTCAATTTCCTTCTTTTTCCCCTTTCTCCACCACTCTTAATTTTCCAGCATCAAATTCATTTATTTATAATACCTTATAAAGTTAATTATCATATATACAGATTGGAAACCAGACTAATAGGCCAAAGAACGTATAAAATGTTTAAGACAATTTTACTAAATCATGTTACACTTTTAGATACATTATCCACACTGGTTTACAAAATCCTTTTTTTTTTCCTATTTGTCTTTTCATATAAAAGAAGCCATGCAATATTTAAGCTTGCGTGTCTGAGTTATTTCACTTAACATTATACATCTCAAGGGGCATCCATTTCCCTACAAATGACTCATTTATCCTTTTTTATGGCTTTTTTAATGGCAGAGTATTACTCTGTTGTGTATAAATATCATATTTTTTATCCATTCACCAGATGATGGACATATAGTCTGTTTCCAAGATTTATCTATTATGAATGTTGCTGTTATAAACATAAGTAAGCATACATCACTGTGGTATTATGACTTTATCTCTCTGGGGGAGGATATCTAGAAGGGAAAGATACTTAGGAGGTCATATGCAATTTCTACTTTTAGTTTTGGATGGACATTAAAATAAGGTAGGGAATTAATACAGAGGAGACAATACAGAGAATTGATACTGAGAAGATAATTGGTAGTTGAAGGATCAGAGGTGAAAAGAGGGCAATTTATGATAATTTTTGGATGCTGTCACAGGAATAGTATATCAAGGACCTTAAGGTTGAAAAAAGTTGGTATAATCTTGCAATTAAAGGAACTAAGTAGAGAAGAGAAAACATGGACAAGAAAGGGATAAATGGAGGTTGGAGACTTTGCTAAGGCCAGGTCGGGTAGACTTTGGTGATAGGAAAGACTTTGGATTTTATTCAAATAATTTGAGAAGTCATTGGATTCCTTTAAGTAAAGCTATGACATGTCATAGTATACATAGTTATAATATGTTGATGGTAAGTCAAAATAGAATTAGAATTCTTCTTAGCAGTTTTCCTAAGAAAGAGATAATGATAGCAGGACCCAAGCAGCAGTGGTGGTAATGGAAATCTATTATATAGATTGTGGATATATTTTGGATGTACAGTAAAAAGAATGGGTCAAATACATCAGATCTCTGAGGCAGAATATGCTCGCGGGCAGATAAAAAAATAAAAGAAGTCATGAGTAATTTGTAAGTATTGGTCATCTCTTAGAGATAAAAACTCTTCAGATTTTTTCCCCACAGTTTCTTAATTGAACAGAACTATTTGAACTCAATATTCATACTGTATCTCTGCCTCTTAAATTATTTGATTGACAGGTAACACCAATTTCTGACTTCTCTTTTTCTTTGATTTCCTTTTGAATCCTTACCACCCTCACAGACTTCAATGATTAAGATTTCTTTCTGTAGAGCAAATGTGTTCACTACTCACCTAGATACTTTTTCATTCCTTTATCTTCCATGGCTGTGTTTGGATCCTATGAGGACAGTCATAATTTACATAATTTTAAGTAGAAAAATGGAAGATACTTTAGTAAAGTTTCTAAAACCTGGCTGTAGAAATACACCATGGATTACCAGAGCTCTGATACTGACTCTTCCCTCCCTGTTTATCCCGGCCTTAACCCTCCCCAGTAATACTTCCTTGCGAAAGGTATTTTGGATAGCTCATTTAAATATTTTAGAGAATAAACATTACAAATTTTGTAAAGAGTTACTGGAGAAACAGTTTGAGTGGGCTACCAAGAAGGAAATAATCATTTCACCCCAGTAAAAATCGTTTACATTTTTTAGAATGTGTGATTCAATCATTCTATATCTATTATTTTTCTTTCTTACATAATCCTTATATACTGTAAGCAAATACTAATAAAAATAAAATTGAAATAAAAAGAAAAAATTAAATGCTTATCTGAAGCATTGTTCCTGGGTAAATCTGAAGTTTTTCCAATTTTTCAGGAGAGATGGGGTAAAAGATTGAAACCTTTAAAAAAATGAATCTTTGTTTCTCATGATGAAGCTTCAAATGAAAAAACACTACCACCGGTCTATGTTCACATTCATTCTTTAAATTTTATTTTAAGAGTTGATATTGATTATTCTCTTGACTTAAATTCTTCAGGATTTAAACAAAAATCATTTTTTTCCAAGGGTTATTCTTCCTTTAAACATCAGTTCGATCTCAAAAAAGTAAAGAGCAAGTCATGATTTTGAGATTCAATGTCAGCTGCTGGGCACAGATACTCTCTACCTTTCAGACCAATTGACTAAAAAGATATAAAAATTGATGTCTCATTTTGTGGCTCTCTGAAAATATCCTGTCATCATGAGGTACCTATTGCTAGAGTGGCAGCAGCTTGGCATAATGTTCATTATACCATCACTAAAATCGCTGTATCATAGAACTCCATTATAGCAATGGCCTTGACAAAGTGTATAAATAGTTTCCTAAAGTGTCCCTTATTTCAGACCAGCCTATAAACTGTACTTTGCAAGGTCTGTGGTTTAATTCATAGCTCAGCAGAAAACCCAACTGGCAGGCTACATTAAGTAATCTGATGCTGGCCATTTGGACTCATGCTCAGATTTCACAATCAAGAGGAGAATGAGGAGTGTGCAGTGGAAAGATACAGGGCTAGAAATGCGAGACACTTGGTTTCTAATAGCTGTATTGTTCTAGACACTGAATTACCAAGCCAAGTCTCAGAATCTTAGTGCCTACATCTTGCTTGTAAAATGAAGAAGTTAGACTACATTTAAAGTATGATTAATGTTTAACTGTGTCAATGCAGAATGATTCTTGGTGATTATCTGAATTACAGTGCTGAGAAAGATGGTAAGACTACATCAAGGTCCTTCAATAAAAGAATACAGTGAAAATTAGACAGTAATTAATGAATATGGAAGAAAAAATGTCAGCCCATATTTCTAGCTGCTTTTGTAGACCTGGTATTTGATGGCTTCACTCATTTCATATGACTGTTTTACATGATTATTATTATTACAATAACAACTACTATTAATTTCTCATGTACCAGTATCTTAATTTAACTTTGATTTCAATATAACTCAGTAGTATAGGTCATCTTATCACCATTTCAAGATAAGCAAAGAAATCTGTCCTAGTATATGTCATAAGCAAAGACAAGTCTCAGGTTCTGAGCACTACGGAATCCATTTCAGTGAACTATACACTAATTCTGTGGAAGTCTGCATTGGTTGACATTGAATTTATTTATGGGGGACTGATAAGCTTGAAGTGGTCAGGAAACTAAACTTCTTTAGGTCACCATCCAAGTCGAAAAGTATTGATTATAGTGGAGCTTCTGCAGATTAATAGATTTAGAGTAGAGTAGAAGCAGTACAGTTTTCAGAATAATAAACTTGTAGCTCTTAAGGAAGATTTTATATATATATATATATATATATATATATATATATATATATATAGCCTTTTGAATACTTCATCATCTTTTAATGGATATAAATATGTCAAACTCTGAAACAAAAACAGCTTTTTGAATGCCTTTGTTGTTTGGAAGACAATCAATGATTTCAGCACAGCTTCCTTCCCCAGCTCAGTGATAAGTGCGACTGCTGCAGTTGTGGCCAAAGGGTAAGACCCTCACCTACCAACACAATATATAACATGCAGTACATCCTTAATGATTTATTGTTGAGTTAATAGATGTGGTATTACATCCATGAATCCCACCTCTTATTTCTGTGATAGAGAACAAAACATGTTTTCTTTTTAAGGTAGCACAAATTTTTCAGTTTTGCTTAATACATAATAACTTTAGCATATAAACACATACTACATAGCATGTTAAAAATAGAGTGTTTGTTCTGCAAGGTGAACCAGGGCCCAAGAATGGACAGTGAGGCCGGCAGCTATGATTCCTAGTCCTGCTCCAGAACCTCTAAACTTTGCCTCCTGTCAGGTTATAGGGCTCCATCAATAGATGAAGCATGGGAGATATTATCTTCCCTGAACATTTATGCTCTAATCCCTCACAGGGGTGTAGTCACATGCAGATTCTCTTTCTGGTGGTGGTGATGGTGATGCAGGTGGGAGTGGGGGAAAAAGTCCCATTAGACAGGAGGCCTGTATCTTCTTTTCTTTCTGCAGAACATCTAGCTATTGCATAATTGTTAAAATCTGGTTTGATTTTTAGACAATGTTTTTTAAATTAGGTGTGATTATTTCTGATGAAGACTACATTGTCTACACAATCATCTATTCATTCAAGCAACAGCTGAGCTTTTTAGTGAAATTCTCTTTATAGGAAGGTTTTCTTTTCCCCTCAGGCCTCTGAGATAGTTTTTGAATTATGATTGCAGAGTAAGATATGTTAGCCTTCTGTCTTATATTGCATGAAATTTAAGAAAATTTAGAGGTCAACAGCGACTAAGTCTCCTCACAAAGATCTCTCCCTGGTCTAAAACTAAAACACCTAAAATTGCCAAGGTATTCTCAACACCGTTCTCTCACAAAATGCCTTGTAGTTCTCCTACTTAAAATCCTTCAGTAGGCTCTCACAAGTAGGTAGAGTCCAAATTTCTTACTTAGAGTAATATAGAAGCCCCCTAACCTTTACATTGACCTATGTAAAACCCCAAAATAACTCTCTCCTCCTCTGTCATTGCCAAGTATTTCATTAGTCTTGAAAAAAAAGTGACTTCATAAATATATGACCTACTCTTATTTCTAAATTTTCATTTTCTATCAAGATTGCAGAAACAATAAAATGACGCTTTTTTCATCTTAATATCAAAACCAAATGAAACAAAGGTGCCAAATTCCATTAGTGATTTTAAAAATCAGAATTATTACAGATACAAAAGCTAGACTGAAAGAACCAATTGTCACAAGTACCAAGTGGGTTTACTAATAATCTTCTTAATATATAAAATTTACTCTTTACATTGCCAGCTTCTCGCACAGGGGCACGGCATCTCTTTGACGGTCTATTCTCACAGGGGAAGAAAATGCTGGACTCCAGTAGGTTCCAAGAGGAAGAGGCAAGCTGAATGATTCAGTTCCTTTCTTGATACATACTCAGTGTGAAGGTTTAGCTGGGTTGTGTCAACTTGATTAACTGGAGAGGTGTCCAAGGGATTGGTGAAGCACACTTCTGGGTGTGTCTGAGTGGGTCATGGAGGTGTGAGC
>RJWT010051011.1:0-10761 GCA_004365215.1 Cuniculus paca
CCAGCCCAGACAAGAGTTCAACTTTGAATGTGGGTGCCTGGGGTGTCTACTGATGTGCTTCCTCATGACCCAGCCTCCACACTCTCTCTTGACAACTGTCACCAAAATCGCTCTTCTCTGGGCACTGCTTTCCACCCTAGGATGTGATTATTTGTCTTTACTCCTTTTAGACCACCATCTGTTACTGAGAAGATTTGTATCTGATTCATGTCTGTCCCTCTCCCCAACATTTAGAAGATGATCTTACACACCAATTCTCAGAAATATTTTTGAAGAAAAGGGAAACTATTGTATTTACTTCCTAGATATCAATAAAAGTCTTTAAACCAGTGAGAAATGTCATGCTCACAAGTTTCTATCATCCAAACAATAAGCAGAGCTGCCTCATAGAGCCAGCTCCTACAAGGTCCCTCTATAGGAAGCTCTTCTGACACTGCTCAGCATCTCCCCTCATTGCCTGGAAGAATCTGTGATCATAGATCACGATAGGGAAGCAGCCTATTTCCACCCAGTGTGAAACACTAATAGGACCTCTGGTTGCTTTTCTATTATATAATGGAGATAACCTTTACGAAGTAATTAGAGATAACAGAATGAATTGCAAAATTCGTATATGTAAATATAAATATATATATATATATGTGTGTGTGTGTATATATAATGGCCCATCAAGACCTACCTGTAATATGTGCGTGTGTGTGCATGTGCATGTGTGTGTGTGTTAAGGTTATTTAAGAATCTGCAGTTATTTAGGGTTTTTCCTCCTAGCACCATATGTGATAGTCCAGAGAAAATGAACAGACACCCCATGCAGAAAATCTTAAATCTGTCATCTCAGTGTAACTGCCTCACCGGTGCGTATTTGCACAAAAGTAGTTCATTAATTAGAAATCAGGCATTCCTTTTATCAGCTCCTGTGCATCTGTTGCATCACCTGGATATTCTCAAAAAACAAAAAAGAACAGAAAAAGAGTTTCAAGAAGGTGAGGGATAATAATGATCACTGGATTGAGCATCTAGTGGCCATGGCAGGTTAGGTGGGGAGGGCAGAATCTTCCATGATGTACCTGACTCCAGATCTCAACAGAGCACTCCTGGCTCCTCTCAGACATAGAAGTTTTGTTTGCCTGCTTGCCTAAGTGATTTCTTGATTATTAAAGTTCTGGAATAAAGGTGAGCCTGAGTTCTGCTATAAATTGTGGATGGTTTTTTTAGTGCCCTGGGGAGAATCTGAAAATTCACTTGTCTCTGGACTCCACCCCAACCTTCTGACTCAGGATCTCCAGGGAGGAGCCAGACTCAGTCTTGAGCCAGCTTTTCAGTGACCGGAAAGCCATGCTACAGAGTGCTCAGCTGAGGCTTCAGGTCAAAGAGGCCTATATTTGAATCTCAGCTCTGCCACTTAATAGCAAGGTGACTTAAAATGACAACTGAACTTCTCAAAATCAGTTTCTTCATGTGCACAAGGAGCTTTTAATCTTGTCCTATATTAGTAGCTCCAGATAAAGATTTTTGTTATGGTTTTATTTATTGATCATCTGAAAATCTATTTTTATAATAGAGCCCCTCATGATTGGCTACTGCCCGCCTCTTGAGCTCATTTCCTGTGTCCTTCTCTCCCACACCCAACCAATTTGGCTGCCTTCTTTTCTCAAACTCAACAGAATAGTAACACCTAGCATTAGTAACAGCTTCCCACCTAGGATTCGTAACAGCTTCCCATTCTCCCTGCTGGCTCCTTCTGGCTGTCTTGTTTTTGTCCTTCATGTATCCCCCCAGGAAAAGCCACATCCCAGCACACTTACCTACCCACTATAACACCCTGGCATGTTATAGACAGCCAGTGACTCTCCTGGTTCTTCTTCTGATAACTTGGTACTTCTGTTGCACTGCCTTGCTCCTATATTGTTGGCTCTTTCCCACTGGCTACGATCCCTTGTTTGTACAACTTTATGCTCTCCATCTAGCACTTAAGACAGGAGTAGAAATAGGGACTTCACAAGCTTTGCTGGCTACATATGCATCCTTGAAAATCAAGTACCATCTAACACATACATACAGTCGACTCCTGGAACCATCCCTCAAATTCTGATTATAAACCAAAAATTCATATTAGAACCGCAAGCATAGAGAATCTCCAAAAATAAAGAAGAAACCATCTATGTTTAGCAGCTCAACCAATTCCCTTTGTGGGAATGCAATTCCACAGCATGGGGGAGGGCTTGGGAAAAAAAACACTCTTCTTATATTCTTTTTTCTTTTTAGCTTCCCCATAACATTTTTCTCCTCAGCACCACATTTTTGTTTACTAGAGCAATGCCCTTTCAGAACTCCAAAATGACTGAGGGCAGTGCCTCTGCAAAATTGACTGTAGTCCCTCACTAGGGACAAGACACAGTGTGACCAGGATGGAAGAATAAATCTGGGGAAGATGCAGGAGACCCTGTGATCCCCTTGCCCAGCAAGACCTACTTGTAACCCTCCCCAGGTGACTTGGGAAGGCATCTTTCTCAAGCCTGCAGTTGCATTCACTAAAGCACAGCTAACGAGGAAGTAAGCAGGTTGCTTAGAGAAAGCTGGAGCCCCTCCCTGGAAAGGGAAGTCCAGCAATACACTGTAAGAGACAGATAAACCCGGTCTCTAGTCTGTCCTTCTAGGGCTTAGTGTCCTCGGAAGTTTAATCCCAGTGAAAAATTTTTTCCCCTCCCTTGTTTTGCTTAGTTGTATTTGTACATTTTGAGTAAACCAGACACACAATAAAGTTCTTACAGTCAAATTTTAATAAATCACATTCCCGGGGGAGCACTTGGCATCTCGTGAGCACAGGAAGAAAGGACCGTGGTGGTGGACTGGTCCCGAGGTCCTCCGAGACCTCCTTAGACCTGAAGCTTGTGTTGTTCATAAGCAACTGTATAATCTGTTTTGGTGGGGCTCATACACAAGTTTTCTTTTTAGTTCACTTCTTGTAAATTTAATTCTTTTGTTGCTATTTTTCTTAAGATAGAAATTCTTCAAAATTTGGCAAATGAATTCCTTTTCTAATTTGCTTTGGTTTTCTGGAAAGATTTCCTGTCTTTTTAACACATTGTTTACCCATTATTTTCCTTTTGCTTTGTTTCTGTTTTACCCTGGTATGTAAACTTTTTGTCTCTTTATTGGCTTTTGCTAGTGTCTGGTTTTAAGTCACTTCTAGGACTTTTAAAGGAATAAACTTGAAAATTGCATAGAATTTGTTATTAAATAACTTACAGCAGATGAATTTGGGCCTTTTCAGAGGGGAATAATACTCAACACTGGGCCCTGTACATTGTAGGTTTCTTTCAAATGCAACTTATATGTAGTTCTGTTTCAAACAATAGAGAAAGAAAATCATGAATTTAAACTCCACCATGAAAGACTGTCACTTTTCAGATAGGTGCTTGCAGATCACTAGTTGGTAAAGAAATGCCAGAAAAAAAGAGCAAGGATATGTGGATCCCTAGCCTTAATGCATTTAACTGGTCCTAAGTTATATAGCTGACCCTAATGCATAAAAGAGTATAAAAGCAGACGGAGAAGCCAATCTCTACCAAATAAACCACAACCCACAGGAAAGGTTCACAGAAGAAAATCCCCAACTCCGAACCACTGAAGAGCAACTATGAAAGATTCTGTCCTGCCTTGGTATGCAAACAAGTGAATAATTTTTGAATTCCTTCCAGTGGCGTACCAAGGTGGCAAGTACAGTTTTTCCATCACTGGGACACAATACCCAGTACTCAAAACTTAAAGGAGAAGTTTATTTTGGCTCATGGTTTCCAAGGTCTCAGTCTATAGTTAGTTTGTTTAGAGGAAACTCATGGCAGACGGGCATGGTGGAGCACAGCTTCTCACTCCATGGAGCTGGGAAGCAGAGCACAGGGGAAAAGTCCCAGAAAGAATTATGCCCTCCAAAGGCACGTCCCCAGCGGCCCACATTCCCTTACTGGGCCCTATCTCCTAACAGCACACTTAACTGTGACTATCTATGAATTAATCCACTGATGAGGATAGTGTCCCATAATCCAGTCATTTCTCCCAGAGTCACTCAATCCATTCAAAATTGACAAGTAAAGTTAACTGGCACAATCATCATCTAGAACTAACCAAGGCTTTCTACAGATGGCCGCTGAGCAGCATCGCTGTGATCCAGCAGGGGTAGATCAGACCTCTTCAGTGGCCAGCCATCCTCCAGTATCTCACTGGACATTTTGTAAGAACGATGCTTTCTTCCTAGCAAAGGCAGCTGCCATTAGTGCTCCGTGACTCACTGAGTGAAAACTGCCCAGTGGTTGATCTCCACAGCTGGGTTTCTAACCAGCCAACACTGACCTACTGAGCCAGAATGAAAAACAAAAAAACAAGCCAAAAGTGTGTGCTTACATCTGCAAATATGCTCACCCTATTCTCAAGAGCATCCTCTTTTCCTGATGGTGCAGCCTTTACAGCCTCTGCAGACACCCCACAATCCTGCTAGATGGAAGGACCCCTGGAGGTCTCCTCTGACTGAATTCACACCAGTCAATTTTCTCTTGAGCAACAATGCCAGCATGTCAAAGGTTCGTGGCTCACTGTATCAAATCTTATTTCCCCAAGTAAATTACCCTCTGCTTGCATTTTTCAGAGTTAACAAAAGCTGATACATTTAGGCTACAAGAACAACTCATGAAATATTTTATAAAAGACATATAATTACAGCAAAATGAAACTATGGTTACAGAAATTAAGCAAGGTGGTTGAAACTACAGATCAAATAGTCTTCCTGGAGAATTCCTTACAGGATAATATAAGGAAGACCTCCAAAAATGCAACATGAAGCATTATTTCAAGGCAAAAGATTTTTCGTTTTCAATATTTTACTTTGGTGATGTTAGAATCATTTAACTGGTAATGGTTTGTGTTCAAATAAAGCGCATTATCCATTTAATTCAGTTCAGTTCTTCTAACAACTGTGGAGAACCTACTCTGTCTCAGGTTCTGGGATGCACAGCTCAGATCCACTATTGGATCTTCACCACACACAGAGGCATTGGGTACTGGCTTGATTTGTCACAAAGACAGAGGCTCTGAGGGGTTAACAATGTGCTCAAGCCACACAGCCACCCGGAGGACCACAGGGCTTGCCTGGGGTCTCCCAAAGCCTGTGTTTGCTATGTTCCTAACCATGACGAGCTCAGACTTCACCCTTCATCCCAAGAACTCACAAAGGTCATCGAGAAAGGGCCATAAAACTTATTGTTAAGAAAACAGAGAAAGTACTATTATAAGTTCAATGACAAGACCCATATGAAGTAGTATAAAAGCAGAAATGAGGGATAAATTAATGTTTTAAAAAGTCATCTAATGATCACAAAAAGAAACGCTTGATCAAATTCCTAGGAAAGATTTTATTTTTCATTTTTCTTACTGGTTGTTGTAGTCTGTTCAGGATTCTATAACCAAGTACCAGAATCTGAGTGGCTTACAAGCCATCATTTCTTCCACCACCATTTCTGGAGGCTGGAAGTCTAAGATCAAGGCCTGGCAGATTTGGCATCTGGTGAGGGTCTGTTTTCCCACAAACAGCTATCTCCTTGCTTCAGCCTCACAGGGTTGAAAAGGAACAGAGTCTGTGCTAGGTCTGATTCATAAGAAGACTTCGTCCTCATGATCTAATCACCCCCCAAAGAGCCCTCTTCCTGATACCATCACCTTGGGGAAAAAATTAATTTTGAAGGGACATAACCATTCAGACATAAAATTATTTCTATTTTTTACGTTGCTTCATGTTTTAAGAGGGGCAGAAACATACCTTACCCAGTGATTTGGAGAATGCCATTTGAAAGGCATTCACAAGCAGCCTGAGCTCTCTCCAATCCACAGGTTCATCAGAGGATTTTAAGTGCCATTCAAATGCACATCATTAATGAGTGGGAGAGAAGCACCATAATGAAGCATTCACAGAACCTCCCTTCTAAATGCATCAAATTATCCAGCTGCACAAAACTCAGGGATGCTTAAGCTCCATTTTAAAAAAATATCACAATGGAAGCTCAAAGTTTGTTTTGAGATGATGTTAAGCTTTTTTTTTTTTTTTTTGCAGTACCAGGGATTAACCTCATTACCTCACGCTCACCAAGCTGGAGCTTAGGCCACTGAGCCAACTCCCCAGCCCTTGTGTTTTTGAGACAGAGTCTCACTATGCCATTCAGGCTGGCCTTCAGCTTACTTTGTAGACCAAGCTGATCTCGAACTCGCAGTGATTCTCCTGTCTCAGCCTCCCGAGTGCTGGGATTACAGGTGTGTTAAACTTCTCAGCAAACTATTGATGATGCTATTTCTGACTTTTTAAAAATTCCTTCTAGTATAGCTTCCAAAGCAGCCAATGGGTAATAAAGCCTGATGGGGTGTGTCACAATCATGTAACAGTTACAGATATATAACATATAATTTAGTATTTTCTTTCATCCTAGAATATAATAAAAGTAAGATTAAATGTATACTAATAAATCTGGTAGGTAAAGCAACACCTGAGCAAGTCATAGACTTTTTTTAATCATAAAAAGATCATGGCACTGATAAGCCATGAAAGGAAAGAAGAAAGGAGGAGGATGAAGAGTGGAAGTAGAGAAGGAAAGGCGGGAGAGGAAGAAAAGGAGGAAAAGAAGAGGAAAAAGGAGAAGGAAGAACAACAAGGACGAGAAAAGGCAGAAGGCCCGTTTTTAGTACTGCAGGAAAGGTGGGAAAACAAACTAGGAAGAGCACCAATCACCATTTGCCCACTGTCCGATTCAGGCTGGGGTCACAAGCACCCGACATGTTACTTTTCCACCTTTGCAATGCAATATTCAGTTCTGTATTTCTTGCTCACTTGGTCTCTCAGTTTACACTTTTAGACAATTAATTTTGTCTCTTCATTTTCCTTCACTAATGAAGGCTCATTTTCACTCCACTCCATCTCCATTTGAGGCCTACTTTGTCTATTTTTCTTTCATTTTCTCCACAATCATCAGACTCCCTTTGCCCAAATGTACCTCTTTCCTCTAAGCAATCTGGCTTACTTTTCTCTCAGACTTTTTGTGAACAAGACTTGGAGCCAAAATGTTGCATCTAATGTACAAAGTAATATTTTCACTGGCTTGTACTGATACACTGCAAATCAATACAGCTCAAAAATTGCTCCAGTGTAGCCAACAAGATGCTACCCAGGGAAGAAAGGTAAGAGCTAGAGAGAAGATAGACAAACAGAAATGTTCTGTTAACTCTAATGTTTCCACTGATTCTTAATTTATATCTACCTTTTCTCAACATGCTAAGATTATACACATAATATAGATAATGGTAAGGTGAAGAAGAGAACATTGCTCATGTTAGGAGTATCTTCAAGTCATGCTTTAATTCAATTAAAACTTGGAAAAGTTTCAATGAATCTGAGATGTCAGTAATCTCCCTATTAACCATCAGGTCCTTGACCTATCGCCTAATTCAGATCCAAATCAAGAAGCCAAAATATCTCAACATGAGATGTCAGCATACTTATTAATGCTCACCATAGCATGCTTATGGACAAGTTGAAGAGAAGCTAGAAATTACCTCTTTCTGAAGTAAGTCTGGGTGACATTTGGTATTTGTTGCCTTTTAAATAAGTAAGTGTCACAGTGGGAGCTTTTTCTCCTTGAGAGGTATACTAATGGATGCGTGGGTACAGGGCAGAATGAGAGTACAATCCTGGACTTAGAATGAAGGACAGAAGACTGTGAGGAGAAGACACAAGGGTGTGTTCAGCAGTAAAATATTTCCTGCTCCTCAACAAACCTGCCAAAGAAGAGAGAGCCCACTTCTGTTCTGGGTGGTTCTGAAAAGAAAAAATATCTAAAACTTCCAAATCATTGGCTGCAGTTGATCTGTCCATAAAGGCAATGCTACCAAGCCTGCTTTGGGTTATAGCACTACAGTACAGATGTATATTAAAAAATAATGTTTAAATATCCTGTTGACCCAGTCTTATGAAGGGAAGCTCTTAGGCACTCCATGAGAGGTACAACTGTGTACCTGGTCAAGTCGCTACAGTCAAGATTTAATAGGGAAAAGATTTAATACAGAACACATAACTTATAGGATTATTTCATAATATTTCATAATATTTACCCAAAGAGTCAAATGCAAAAGAGTGTGTGAGATCTGTCCAAACACTGGAGACCCAAGGAATCCAGGTGAGGGCCTAGATCCAAAGGCAATGGTCAACTGAAGACCTACAGCCCATGGCAATGTCCTCCATGTGTCCAAAAGGAGGCCTGGAGCCCATGGCAAGGTCTCATGCAAGTCTGTATCAAGGGCTTACACTGGGAAGGCCCAAAGGTCAGTGGTGGAAGCTAGAAAGTCTGCACTAGCAGGATGAAGGATCTGTGCCAGCTGGCTGATGGATCTGCACTGGAACCAAGAAGTAACACTCAAGGCAAGGACTAGAGCTCCCCCGGAAAGAACTATAGTCATTCTCAGTGACAGCAAGGACCTAAGTTCCTCTGATGATGAGAACAGTTGAGTTCATATCAGGAAAACCAACATGACAAGTTTCTCCAAGAGACTCAACAGCACACCACCTTCCCTTCCAGTTCTTTTTTATGTTGTTGGCAACAATCCTCAGGTGGGCCTTCCACACCTAGGACCATGTTGATTCAATTTCACTGGGTGTTACAGATTGACTATTAGTTAATCCACCACACAAGTGGAAGCTGGTTGTCACCTCTTCTCATATTTCTGTTCATCAGAAGGGGCTGATGTAGTAGGAATGGTGACCTCATCAGGTACTGCAAACACACATGGAACAAAACTTGAATTCAGTGGCCAGAATATGAGTGCACTTACTCAAGCACACACTAGCAGCCCATGGGTGACTCACTGCATGCTGGTATGGCCCCACTATCTCTCCGAGGACCTTGGTGTCTCCCTCAATCCTTCTCAAGGTGTGGCCCTAACTAGAATTCATTATAACTTTGCTCAGCTCTGGACACATTTACCTTCATATGTCCTCAAAGAAATATTGAAAATTGTATTTTATGGCTATGTTAGTACAAAGACGGATATGCTGGTTCGTATTAAAATATTTTCTTTAACTTAAAAATTTATTTTCCCTTCTGATTTTAAGAGCTATTTAAACTTTTTCATGGGCCCCTGAAAGTATATCAGGTGCCAACCACTAGTTCTACTGTGCCTAATGGATAAGTCAGACCTGATTCCAGCCACAATTTGTATATATTTCAGACATTAGTAAAATGGGACAATGAAGACTGAGTCAGATCTCATGCACCCTGCTGAAAGAACCAGGCTGCCTGCCCAGAGCTTAATCAAATGACTACTTGTAAAGGCAAGGGATTCTGGGAAATGTAGTTCTTATTCTAAGTGCCAAGTATGTAGCTGATATATATGAGACAAAAAACTAACAGAATCGCCAAAATTGCCAGTCTAAATCGCAAATTCCTCTCCTAAATAAAAAGAATGGCAATAGATAATAAAAGGTAATAAAAGCTTACTCTACTAAAGGTAGTAGTCAAGGTTTCTTTCAAGGCAGTCAACACAAGTAATGATAATAATAATAATAATAATCATAAT
The DNA here is from genome assembly GCA_004365215.1 of Cuniculus paca. Classification (NCBI taxonomy): domain Eukaryota; kingdom Metazoa; phylum Chordata; class Mammalia; order Rodentia; family Cuniculidae; genus Cuniculus; species Cuniculus paca. Next base: position 9,607 of record RJWT010051011.1, read on the forward strand.
CATAATAAAAAGGCAGACCTCCTTTTCCTGTTTGCTTGCCCTTAGAATTTCCAGCATTAACTTTATTTCACCCTGAGATTTGAGTGTACATTATTTGTCTCCATCATCTGCATTCACTCTCTATACTATAATTATGCTTATATTCTGATGCTTATATCCCTCTTCCCACCTGAATTCAGTATAAATATCTTTCTTGCCTAAAAGCCAATGCTAACGGGGTTTTCCAATTTCTGTCCCATCCTGCATGCCAAGTGAATGTTGCCCTTTACCAAGCACTTTATAAATAAGCTCTAGTAAAATATTTATCTTTAAATGCATGAAAAACATCAATGAAGGTTTTTGAATGAATAAATAAATAGTGCTTTTTAATTAATTATTTATGTGTTTGTCTCCAACAATTGGCCCATGGACTCTGAAACAGTCTTGTTCTTAGATATAGCTATCTCATCTAATAACGTTTGGTGCATAGTAGGATTATAATAAAAAGTCACTAAAAAAAAACTTCTAACAGTTTAAAAAATCATAATTCAACGTGCCAGGATTGATGACTGGCCAAAATGCTGTTCCTTTCCGACGTTCACACGCTCCCTACAGAGAGAACGTCAGGTGGAAAGTATCCACTTTGAGAGCATGCCCCTTGAAGAGTCATACAAGTTCATGGTCATATAGCTGTCTTGGCAGAGTTTGTAGAAATTCAGGGATCTTTGGAATACAGGTGAAAATCTAAATAATGAGGGAGGGATTTTAAAGCACCGAAAGGGAAAACTACCATCTTTTTTAAAATACAGATGCTCCCTTTTTTTCTGGGTAACTTTAGAGGGAACTCTACTGTCAACATTCAGAGGACAACCTCAAGGATGTCTTAGTCTAAGCAAAAGCTGTATTTAGTAAGACGGATTCACAACCAAGATAAATGAAACACCTAGCACAATGCCTAGCATGCAAAAAGCACTTCACCGAATCAATGAATAAAAACGGTGCTTAACCAATTCACAAAGCAATTTGTTACTTTTCAAAAGAACTCACAATTAGGTTCTTTCATCAGGCTACTTTACCATAAATTTAAGTGATTTCATTTATAAAAAAATCCAATTTACACTTAGTTTTCAATTGAAGACCTAATTCTTAAAGCCAGCTCTGATACTGGCTGTGTCC
>RJWT010051012.1:0-10767 GCA_004365215.1 Cuniculus paca
TGTAGGGTGGACAGCGGCTTAGTCACAGCTGCACAGCCATCACCACGCCAATTTTAGTGCTCCCCCCAAAAAGTCCAGGACATTCTCCCCATCTTCTCGTCCTGGGCTGCCACCACCCCACTTTCCCTTCATGCCCACTTAGATCTGTCGGCTCTGGACACTCGGTGTCCTCTCAGCATAGAGTCCTCGGGCCCAGGCCTTTGTGTTTGACATCCCAGGAGATGAAGCACAAGCTACGTCTTGAGCTCACGGAGACTGGAGACCCCGCCGTCTCCCGCACCTGCCTGGGCACTCCCAGTCCATCCTCGCGCTAACCACTCAGCCCCGAGTTCCTTCCCCACACAGGCTTCATTTTCAAAACAGTTTTTAAACCTCCTTGTTTGGGGCTGGGGGGGATACAGTGGAGCTCAACAGTGGGGCACCTGCCCAGCATGCACAAGGCCCTAGGCTCCACCCCAGCACCACAAACAAAAACAAATGTTTCTGAAGCTCCGTCAGATCTCAGGGTTTGCGTGTGTGGTACTAGGAATCTAACCCAGGGCCTTCACACTGGGCTATATCCCAGCCTTTTTTAAAATTTTTGAGCCCAAACTGGATTCAAACTTGTGATCTTCCTGCTTCAGCCTTCCACAGTGCCAGGATTATAGGTGTGCACCACCACTCCTGCCCTCATGGCCTTTGTTCACTGCTGTACCCTGTGTGTAGCCCAGTGCCTGGTACAGAGTAGGCACTTAACACATGTCAACTGAAGACAGAAAAAGTGTTGTCATGAATACTTAATTCGGATTTTAAGGGAAGTTCTAGATGAGATTTTTAAAGAGTATTTTGATTTCACAAAACTCTCTTCTGTCATGTCCACGGATTTCAGAGGTCCACTTAAATTTTATTCATACTCGCTTAGAGGTGCATCATGTTTCCCTGGAAGCATGTAAGACCCTGCTAACTTGGGTTGTCTCAGGGAAGGAACTGAATGACTTAGAAAGGGGGTGAGTGGAGATTTTGCTTCACACTGTTTTGTACCTTTTGAGTCATACGGATTACCTCTTCAAAAAACAAGAGTTTTGATGAATGTGGTCATTAAGTATATCTAAAATGTACCAATAAAATCTAATTGAAAAACTTTTTTGGCCAGCCACAGCTTTCACCAAGTGACAGGGTAGACACTGCAGCTCCAAAGCTTGGCCCAGAGGTGTCTGACTGCGGCGTCTTCTTGTTACCAGTCCAGGCACGGACCCCTCGCTTCCATATTCTTTTAAAGTGCAGCTTCTGAGACTTAGACCTGTGGCTGCAGTGGCCAGGCCACCTGGAGGGCAGACCGTTTCCCAGCCCGTCTGGTCTGCATCAACCTGTAGCGGCCTCTCCTTTGTCATCTGCAACAGGAATGACTACCGGATGCTGCGCCAGAGTATCATCGACATGGTCCTGGCCACAGAAATGACAAAGCACTTCGAGCACGTCAACAAGTTTATCAACAGTGTCAACAAGCCTTTGGCGGCACTGGAGGAAAACCAGGTAAGGGCCTTGTATCAGGGAGACCACAACTGGGGCGTGCACACTCCTATGTGTGCAGAATGCGGGCGTCCACACAGCTCCTAGCCCAGCTCGGCTGCACACCTTTGGACAGGTCATGTCCCCCATGAGGGCCAGGGTCCTCATCTGTGAACTGACGTCATAATGAGAATGATGGTACTTCCCATGTGTGCCATAAGATCTTGTGAGTGCCCGTGAAAATGACTGAAGTCCTTATTATATAAAAACATTCACACAGTGTTGATACAGGGGTGAACCAGGACCTCCAAATAATAAAAGGGAAATATCACAACTCCCCAGCTGCTAGATGTCTGATGTGCTGCGTTTGTGTTCCCCAAATCAAAGAATGAATTCTATGGAAAAAATGAAGTTGGGAGTGCGAAATATTGAGGGGAATAGATGCAGCTCATGGGAGACACGAGAGGGCCCAGGTGGTTTGCCAAAGACCCCACTTCTTGGGAAGTTTTACAGAGCAGAACTGCACGGGGACAACGGAGTTACAGCTATGATCAACCAAGGTTGCGAGTGTAGCAGCTTAGGTAACATTGATCCAATGAGGGAAGGTCACGTAGCAAGTGCACACGGAAAGAACAAAGAACTTTTCCAGGAAGGGGTGAGTCCGGGGTCTTGGTCACCAACTGAGGTGGACTGATGTTTGTCTAGACTTCATTAGACCAGGTGATACCACCTGTCTTAGGCCTGGTCATTCCAGATCTTGAGGTCTGACCTCCAACAGATGTGCCTCGGGGCCACAGCTGAGAGTTTTCATCTTCTGCACTGACTGACATGCTCTCTCTCTCTCTCTCTCTCTGACTGGCTGTAATAGTCCTACCTGACTCAGCCATGTGTGATAGTGTGAGGAAACATCACTTTATTTGTGTGCAAGGAGTGAGATCCCAAAACCACACCTGCTGCAGGGCAGGGCTGGGCTGTGAGAAGCAGGGAGCTGTGGACCACAAGGGCCCTTCTGTTGTGAGGACAGAGGAACCTTTGTGTTCAGTCCCTGCGCTTTTCCAGTAAATACGATAAAAAGATAAAACCAGTCTGAGGTCTCAGCAAGTGGAGGAAGAGTTATCGCCATAGAAAGGGAAGGCAGCTCTGCCACCCTTTCTGCTCCTCTTACCCCTCCTGCTCCTCCTGCCTCTCCCTACACTCGGGCAGAGCCGAGCCTCTCCATCCTTCCCAGCCCCACAGGAGAGGCCTGACTTAAGGACCCACTTGGATTGCTTTCAATTCCCCTTTTTCAGGAAACTAATAAAGATGACGAAGCCATCCAGGCTCTGCTCAGGGCTCCAGAGAACCGGATGCTTATCAAGCGCATGCTGATCAAGTGTGCGGACATCTCCAACCCCTGCCGGCCGCTGCAGCAGTGCATCGAGTGGGCCGCACGCATCTCAGAAGAGTATTTTTCTCAGGTCAGGTGCTGCCCTTTAACTCTTTCACACACAGAAACCTCAGGAGATAATGCCCTTAAAACTGAAAAATAGAATTCTAAATGAAAATGGTCCTTGAAGATCATTTCTTGTATTGTACATTTCCTGATGGTGAATTGTGTTTGTTTTTCCTTCCCTGAGAATGTTTGTCTGTCTTCACTCTTACAGGATATTTTTTGCTGGGTATAGTATCCTGGATTGACAGATTTCTCCTAAAAGAACTTTAAGGGAGTCATCTGTCCTTCATCTGGGACAGAAAACAATGTTAGAAAGATTTTCCTGAATTGAGTAACAGACATACACGATGAGAAGCCCAGTGAGGGCTAACACATGTGAGTCAAGTCATAAGCGGCTCTAAGTTGAAGATAAAGAATAAGTCTCAATAATAACTTGTAAAAAAAATGACTCAGGTTTTCTGATTTCTCATTAGAAACCCTGAAGGCCAGAAGTCACTAAAACATCATCTTTCAACTGCTATTAAAGAAAACTGTCAACCCAGAATGCTGTATCCACTGAAAATACCCTGTAAGGATCAAGGCAAATAAACACATTCTCAGACAAGGAAAAGCTAACAGAATCTATTACCAGTAAATTTACAATACTAGAAATGCCAACATGAGTTCCTAGGGCTTAAAGGAACTGATCACAGATGTGAGCTTGACTCTCCAAGAAGGAATGAAAAACACCAAAAATGGTAAATTTCTGCATAACTATAAAAGACTTCTTTGTTCTCTAAATACATAGTGCTATTTTAAGCAAAGTTGTAGCACTGCGTAGTAGAATGTATAATGTACATACCTATAAGAGAAATGACAGCCATGGCATAAAGGAAAAGAAAAGGTGAATGGACTTACATGGGTCCAATGCTTCCACATTTGACGTGAAATGTCAGTTACCTCAGCAGAGTCAAATGGGAAGGATGCATATTGTAATCCCCAGGGCAATCACTGTAGTTTAAAAGCTACTAAACTTAGTACAATATAGTAAAATAATTCAAAGAAGCAGGAAAGTAAAATAATAAAATGGGAGCTCTAACCATGTCAGTTTGCAAAAAACTCCTATTAAGAGTTCATCAGAATGAATTTTAAAAAAAAATCCCCAACTATAAGATTGAAAAATAGACATCAAGACCCAATAAGACATTGCCCGACAGACCCTTCATAATGATAAATGTGTATGAACCTAATACCAGATTTGAAAATGAATGAAGCAAGTTTCACAGAGAGAAACAGACTGTCCTGTAATCTGAGATTTTAACATCTCCCTTCAGGAGCTGATGGAACCACCAGATTAAAATATCAGTAAAGACCCAGATGATTTGTACACTACCATCAACTACCTCAGTTAGCATTTACAGAACAGTCTTTAGAAACAGCTGTACACTCACCAAGGTAGAGCCTGTGCTGGCCCCCAAAAGACTTCAGTAAATTGAAAAGAACTGAAATCAAATGGGTATGTTCTCTGACCACAGTGCAATTAAGTCAGAAAGCATTAACTGGATATCTAGGAAAATACCAAATATTTAGAAACTGAACACCACACCTCTAAATAACCCAGGAGTCAAATATAAGGGAAATTAATAAAATGTCAGAATTGTTCAGTGTGTTTAAAATAACATTTAAAGGAAGGTTTATAATTTTATTTCATTAGAAAACAGGAATGCCTCAAAGTTAGTGGCTTAAGACTTCACTGCAAGACAATGGAGCAAGCAGAAAAAAGAGCAAAAAATGAGAAAATAGGCATGGTGACACACTCCTGTAATCTTGGCCCTCAGGGCTGAGGCATGGAGGATCGCCACAAGTTTGAGGCCAACCTGGGCTATGCAGTGGGACCTTGCTTTGGGGGTGGGGGGAGGAAGGAACTAGAAAACAGTAAATTTGACAAAAACTGGTAAATATAGCTAGACTACTTGAGAAAACGTAATCAGAAATGAAATAACTTTTGTCGCAGTCTTACAGATGTTACAAGGCAGCCGGGACTGAGGGTGTGGTGCAGTGTACAGCACTTGCCTCATACACCCAAGGGCTGGGTTCAATCCCCAGGACTACAAAAATCTGATAGCTTAAATGAGATGGACAAATTCCTTGAAAACCATATTCACCAGAACTGACAAGAGAAAAAATAACCCAAGTAAACCCATTTTAAAGAAAGACTAAGAAAGTAGAAAAGTCTTTCCTACAAAGAAAACTAGCAAGGAAATAAATGCCAGTCTTACAGATTTTATCAGACAATAGAGAGAGAACATTTTCCAGCACACTTTACGAGGCCATTCTTACTCTTCTCACCAAGCGAGGGCCACGGCCAGTTACCCTCAGGAATATAACCGCGCAGTGTGCAAAGGGGAAGATCTGTCACCAGGCCGGGGCTGTTCCAGGAAGGCAAGTGTGGTTTAATACGAGACATGTCTATTGCTCTAATTCACAATACTAGTACTAATTGAATAAACATGAAAAATTATAAGATGATTTCTCACAGTACAGTAAAAGCATATTCACCACGCAAACTCTTAGCAAACTCGGATGGAAGGAGATTACTTTAAAACGAGCACACTGCACAGGAGCCATTGTACTTCCTGGTAGTGCTGAATACATTGTTGCCAAGGCTGGGCATAAGGAGAGCGGGCACCCACTCCTAGCACTCACCGATGTGGCGTCAGCATTGCCCGCACTAGCAGTGAGTGAGCAGAAAACAACTAAAAACACAGTCCTGTTTATAACAGTGATAGGAAGCAAAAATGACCTAGGAATAAATTTAATGAGTGACCAGACTGTTATAGCGAAAACCACAAAATGCTGCTAAAGATTTAAATACCGGAGAGCAGGGGGCCATCTGCCACACCCACAGGTAAAGAAGGTCCTTGCTCCCCAGACTGATGACCTCTCCGTACTGTCACAGTCCCGGCAGGGATTTGGTTTGAGTTTTTTAGGAAAAACTGACAAACTTGGTCTGAATTGTAGTGGATGCACCAAGGACTTTGTAAAGCAAAAGCAAAGTTGGAAGCCCTTGCACTAGCTGTCCTCAAAATTTTAGAGTAATCAAGATAGCATGCTGCAATCATATGCTAACAAAAACATCTGTGAAACAGAAGAGAACAGACCACATTGTAGATCATACACATACAGTGGTACCTTGGTTCACAAACTTAATTCTTCCCACAATTCTGGTCACGAACCAAATTGGACAAGAACCAAGTCAAATTCAATGGTTAGGTTCAATGCTGACCTTATGAGGAAATTTGATTCCCCTGAACGCAAAAGCTAAAATTACAACTTTTGGTGAAAACTGCAGCAGAATATCCTCGGTGACTTAAAAATGGACAAGTTTCTTAGGTCCAGGGAACAACAGGTCTTAAAGAAAATTTAATAAAATAGACCTTATCAAAGTTCAAAAGTCATGCCCAGACACAGCTAAAAGAATAAATAGTAATCATTTCACAAAAGATACCCTAGCCGCCAGGCCTAGTGGCGCAGGCCTGTAATCCCAGCACTCCCGGGAGGCTGAGGCATGAGGATCGTTGCAAGTTGGAGACAAGTGAGCTCAAGGCCAGCCTGAACAGTATAGCAAGACCCTGTCTCAAAAAGACAAGGGCCAGGGATCTAGCTCAGTGGCCTAAGCGCCTGCCTGGCAAGTTCGAGGTCATGAGTTCAATCCCCGGTGCTGTGCAAAAAAAAAAAAAAAAAGATACCTTGGGCAGTAAGCACTTGGAAAAGTTTCTTATATCTTGAGTTGTCAGGAAAATTCAGATTAAAACTGTGATAAAATTCTACCACTCGCTCAGCAGAGGCCTGAACACACAAACCCTGGCACCACCAAGTGGTGAAGTTATGAAGCCACTAATGTCACATGTCAGCAAGTGCCTCTAACATGCTATGACCGCTTTAGGAAGCAAATTAGATTTTCCGTGTGTGGTAAAATTTCCTGTTTGAGATCATGTTTTGGTCTCTAAAGTGCATTACATTGATTTTTATGTGCTAAACTGGCCTTGCATTCCAGGAATAAACCTGCTTGGTCGTGGTGTAGAATCCTTTTAAGGTGCTGACTCTGTGCTAATCTCTTGTTGAGGGTTTTACATCAGTGTTCCCAAGATATTTGGGCCTGTAGTTTTCTTGTATCTCTGTTTCCTTTAATGCTGACCTCCAGAAGGAGCTAAGACGTGTTCCCTCCTGTCCAGTTTTTTGAAAGGGTTTGAGAAGGATTGAGGTTAATTTTCTGAGTGGTTGGTAGAAACCATCCATGAAGCCATCTGGTCCTGGGCCTGCCTCGTTGGGAGGTTTTGGTGACCGAGCGAGTCTCTGCCTCAGTAGCCGAGGTCTGTCCAGCAGTGGTGGAGGCAGCCAAGTCTTTCCCTCCGTGCCTCCCTTGTCTCAGAGCTCAGGGTGGGGAAGATGGCCAGTGCTGACTGCAGTGCTCTCCGACTCCTGAGGAGCCTCAGCGCCCACAGCTGCTGAGGGCGCCCTCTGGGGACGGGACCACTGTGCGACAGGGCAGGGAGCCAAGGTCTGGAGCCCCTGCGTTTCCTGCTTTGCAGACCGAGGAAGAGAAGCAGAGGGAGCTGCCTGTGGTGATGGCGGTCTTTGACAGGAACACTTGCAGCATCCCTAAATCCCAGATCTCTTTCATCGACTACTTCATCACAGACATGTTCGATGCCTGGGATGGTAAGGCTCCCCCGCTCCTCTCCCTGCTGGTGAGCGGAGCTGCGTGCTCCGCAGCAAGCAACGCACTGCTTTTGCGGGTTTACACTGGCAAGAGGGATAAGAAGGAAGAAAGGAGCCAGCGAAGGCTGGGTGTCCCCTCCGTCCCCTCTTCCCTGTCCACACCCCAGTGTCTGTGTCTCCGCCTGTTAGCAGGGAGGTGACCTGGGAGTCACAGGTTAGAAGTAGGGTTAGGACTCGGCCAGTGCCCCATGCCCAGATAGCACGCTGTCTCCCCACCCCGGCCCGTGGGGCAGAACTGGAGCGAGGACCCCTTCCTTCTCCGAGGTCAGGGCTGTGGACAGGACACGGCTGCCTGCTCTTCTGTGGCATCACACAGGTGCCCGTGGCCTCTGCCCTCCTGCGTTACGCTGTCGCCTTTGCCCAGACATGGGGTAGGGTGCAGCTCAGCGAGCACGTGCTTGCCCGCTGCGGGTAAGGCCCTGGGCCCCGTCCTCAGCACCACAGAGAGAAGCCAGAGGCCTAAGCCAGTCAGCCGTGGCTGTGTGCTTCACATCCCTTTCTTTCCTCCAGCCTTCGTGGACCTGCCAGATCTAATGCAGCACCTTGACAACAACTTTAAATACTGGAAAGGCCTGGATGAAAGGAAGCTGCGGAGCCTTCGGCCCCCTCCTGAATAGTGCAGGCCGCCCAGAGCCCTGTGGCTTAGCCCTGTCCATCTGGAATGCATGAGGGCAGCCACAGTTTGGAGCCATTTCCTCACTTCCAGAGCTGTGAGCCACATGGGGACAGGAGTTGCCTTCTGTGGCCATCATCTGATGCTACCGAGTGAGCCTGGGCCACAAGCACAGCCGGCCATGGGGGCTCCTCTGGAAGGAACGGGCGTCGCGTCAGCCTTCAGCCCACAGCAGACCCGGGAGCCCCTGAGAGGGACCGTGGGACTTGTGCTGAGACAGGGACTGTCGCGTCCAGCGCTTTCTCAGCTACGCCAGCACTTACAGCTAGTGGCAATCGGATCGTCAGCAGCCGCTTCACATCAAACAGGGTGCGATCACTCGCTTTGGAACACTACTGAAAGTGACTTCTCTTTTCAAATTGAGTAGCAAATGAAACATAAAAAGAAATTTTGAAGTTGATTATTATCAATTATTAAAATGTTTTATTTATTAGAAATTCAATATTTTCTATGAATTTAAAACTTCAAAGCCAAAGCCAACTTCAAATGCCATGACCCAATTTACATGATTCATATTCATTAACCTGTATTACTGGGTGTACGGACTTATTTTCATAATGGAAATTTAAAATATTATAAAATGACATTTTATTGCACTATAGAAATATTTGCGTATGTTAAACTCTTTTCTGATTGATGCTAATTGGAAAAAGTGGTCTTGTTCGTGGGTCTTTCTCTAGAGAGCTGAAGGAGACACGTGCTATTCCCTATTCCACTGCAGCCAAACCGGCTGTGAAGCAGAGCTGAGCATCTGACACAGTCACTGGTGACTCCCAATAGAAAACTGTCCCCCTCTTGTTTTAGCAGAGAAAAATTGGATCTTAACACTTTTTCCTAAAATTTTATAATTGAACTTCCAGAAGTCTACCTTATTTTATACTATTTCTATAAAATAGTCCCTAAGAAAATAAAGAGCAAAAATGGAATATTTAATAGATTGACATTTTATAACCAGCCTGTTTTCATCTGCAGTGGGAACCTTTGATTCCAGAAATTTGTAAAGGTTCTGTATCTTCACATTTTGAATAAGGGTAATACCATAAAAATGACACTTGATGACATGCCAAAGTGTTAGTTGTTTCATTTTAAACTTCTATTTTTATTTCCAGATAAAAATGAAATTAAACTATTTGTTTTTAAGAACTCATTTTTCTTTGGCGTTTTATTTGCTTTGATACTTGTAATATTTGATCTTTGACTTTGGCATATTCTTAGTAGTTGAATGAAGCCAGAGGCGCATGTCACTGAAAATCTCTTAGACCAACAATATTTCACCACCTGGTACCATTCCAAGGGCTCCAGCACACAGAGAGCTGACCCAGGTATGCTTGGGATTAGGTGCTGGTCAGAGATGTCAGGATGCTGCAGAGGACGAGCAGGGCAAGTCCTTCAGGGGACACAAAGGCTCCTCTTTCCTATGTGAAAATAGCTGATCAACGATGAGAACTGTGGACTGAGCTGAGCAGAAAGCGCTCTCTCCCTCCTCCAGGTGCTGAGAAGGAAAAGTGATCCTCAGCAGCTGTTTTCAAACTGTTCATCCCTCCGAGGTGGCCACAGCAGTGCGTGGGGCCTGGGATTCTCCTGCCAGGGCTCGTGGCAGTGATACCAGAGACTTCTGGGCCAGGTGACCTCACACATTTGCAGAGACAAAAGAAGCAATAAAAGCCACAGTCTACTGAGGGAGTTTTAAGAAGACGAAAGACACAAAAAAGAACATCAACAGTCTAGAGATGAAAAATGTCATGAATGCAAACAAGGCTCTGACATAAGATGCGTCAACAGGAAGACGACTCCGGGTCATACTTTAGAATGTCACAGAGATAAAAATGGGAAATAGGAAATAGTTAAATTACAAGGGTAGAGTGAAATGCCTCAAACTGTGTCTAATGAAATCCCAACAGGAAAAAAACAGGCACGACCGGAGAAGACGGAGTCCTTCACGTTCACAGACACAAGGCCTCAGCCAGAGCAGCACACTGAATCCCCAGGCGGGTGCGAGTCTTACCCTGCTTTCCAGTCCTGGAACATACTAGGTATGAGAAGGAGCAGCACAGAGAGGAAGCTGCTTTCAGCTCACAGTTTTAGGTTCACTTCATCCATGGTCTTGGACCTGTGGCTGCCATCACAGTGGGGAGTGTGGCAGAGCAAAGCTGCTCTTCTGGTGGGGAATGAGGAGGACTAGGGTTCCCCCTGTTCCCTCTAAGAACACATTTCCAGTGGCCAGGTGGCCTCCCATGAGGCCCTGCTTCCTAAAGTTTCCAGGAGCTCCAGCCTGACAACAAAGGCTTTAACACGTGGTCCTTTGGTGGCCCCCCAAACTAGCAATGGGTAAGACAGACTCACAAGACATACTTGAACAACAACACTGAACACAAAGGAGAAAAATATAAAAGCTGTGAGAAAACACAGGTCC
>RJWT010051013.1:0-10784 GCA_004365215.1 Cuniculus paca
TTATTTGAGAGATGCAAATTAGAGCAACACTGAGATTCCATTTCACCCCAGAACTAATGGCTATCATAAGTCAACCAATAACAAATGCTGAAGGGGCTGTGGAGAAAAAGGAACCTTTCTCCACTGTTGGCGGAAGTGTAGACTGGTACAAGCACTGTGGAAATCAGTGTTGAGATTCCTCGAAAAACTAGGATTAGAGGTCCCATTCCACCCAGATATTCCCCTTCTGGTATCTTCCCAGAAGAATTAAAAACATCATACCACAGTGATACATGTGCTCCATGTTTATAGCAGCACAATTTGTAATAGCCAAATCTTGGAAACAACCCAAATGTCCATCAACTGAGGGATGGATAAAAAAGATGTGTTATTTTTGTGCAATGGAGTACTACTCAGCCTTAAAGAAGGATAAACTTGAGATGTGTATAGGTAAACAGATGCAACTTGAGACCATACTCAAAGTGAAATTAATCAGACTCATGTGTAACCATCTTATTGTCTTCCTTGTATGAGAAATTGAAAGAGTAAGGTCTAAAATGTACAATAGATACTGTGAAATGGAAAGAAACTGTTAAAAAGGAAAAAGGAACTAGGATGAGTGAAAAGGGAAAGGACAATAGGGAAAAGGGAAAAATACAAGTCAGTTTTACTACTAGTGTCTCTTATCTCATTAAAAAGGAAGATTTGCACTAATATTGATTGGAGATATTTTTATGCTCGTATCTTATACCTTGAGCAACTACTTTAAAGATAACAACATGTAATGTATTAAGTATTGTTATTCTGTTATTTTGTTATGAAATTTTGTTTTACCTTTTTTCCATAAAATAAAAAAAAGTGATCCATGGAAATGAAAACCATTCTAGGCTTCCTTTTCCACATCACAAACATGGATGAAACAATCGCTATGGATTTATACACATTATACATAGAGAGCTCTCTGAACATGGTATAAGATGAACATTAATGTGTGAAGGGGGAAGCCTACTGAAGCACACCAATACAGTACAATCCTCCTCAGTTCCTGTTCTCTTGTGTAGCACTCCAGTGATGCTGTCCACTACAAACAAGGATAGAGAAAAGCAGGAAACCTTCCCATCTGAATAGGAGCTGCCAAATACATTTTCAAAAACTAGAGATAGTTTTTGCAGGAAGAATTTCCTCCATAGGATGCCACAGGAGGAAAGCCATCCTCGCAGGACTCCTGAGAAACATTTGAGCACCTCTTGGTTCCTTGGAAGGAAGGCAGGTTGTGTTATTAGATGAGAGGACCAGCAGAGAAGTTGGAGACACTACATCAAGTCTGTGGATATTTGAGCTACAACTGGGATATTTCTTCTATTCTTGAAAAGATTTCTGACCACATATTACTTCAAGTAGGCATTCCCAGACTTGGATGGCAAATAATCAGGTCAAATGGAGAAGCCCACATCAGCCCAAAAGCTCACTACCCTTTGCTTGCACTTGCTTCTGGGGTTTATGTTGAAAGGGCTCATTGAGGGGAGTTTGTTTTCAGAGCTGTAGGTCGAAGAAGAGTGCAGTACCGGATTATTTCTGCAGTACCGGATTATGTCTGTCATCTGTAGGCTCCTTATACTCTAACAATGTGCTTGTCTAACATGATATTTAAAATACCTATGGGCATGCCATTTACTAATCTTCACTAATGTCTTTTGAATGTTAAGTTATGTATAGTTCCACTGTGCCCTTATATTGGAAGGTCCAGAAGTCATATATTAAAATGGAGATCTGTGGTGCATTCTCCCTTGTCTCCTTGAGATATGTACACTAAAAATAAACAAAAAAGAAGACACTTGTAACTGGAAGGAAAACAAAGCAGACACCCTGAGCCTGGCCAAAGTGATTCATAGACAGAACCATGAGCAGTTGCGGGTTTAGATATCCTGGGAAAAAGTGAGGCTTCATGGACATCACTACACTTGCTGGCTGTAATGAGATTGGGGAGCTATGTGTCTGAGCCTCAGAAAAACTAATTAAGTTGGAGGTAATTGACATCACCAAAACATTTAAAAATGGAATTGGCTGCCTCAGGAAATAGAAAGTTGTCCATCAGGGAGGAACCTCAGCCTGTACTAAGTGATCAGGCCTTGAGGAAGTGTTTACTACATAAATGTCCCTATGGCAATATTGGGAAGAAGCTAAACTGTGTGACTATTTCATTAGAGTTAGTAACTCTATAGAAATCTATAGTGGGTATTACAATACTGGGAAAGTATCAGCTTCATAAAAGCAAGTACAAAAGTCTCAGCTTCATAAAATCAAGTGTAAAGCTATAAAATGGGAACTGGGGTGTAGCTCAGAGGCAGGCACGTCGCACCAAGCACAAGGCCTTGGATTCAATCCCCAGCACCAAAAAAAAGTGTGTGTGGTGTAGAGTCTTACTCTCTCACTGCTTTTTTCTACTTTTATTTTAGTTTTTAAGTAATTAAATGTATCATTTTGAATATATTTTCTTTATACTAATGTTTACAATTCAGAAAAATATTAGCACAGGATGGAAACTCTTTGATTTACCATCTTTTATGGTTTGTGTCTGGATATCCAAATAAAGACTTTTGTATTAGTGATTTTGTTTCTGTGAACCTTTGATGTTTCATCTGTAAAATGGTAAAAATATGTAGGTTTTTTTTGGCTTTTTGAGAAAAGGTCTCTATGTAGTACAGGTGGGCCTTGAACTTGCAGTAACCGTCTTGCTTCAGCCTCCTGAGAGCTGGGATTACAGGTGTGTGCCACCACGCCTGGCGAAAAATATATAGGACTTATTCCTGAAAAAAAATTTTAAAAATAATTAAATCTCAACAAACAACCCAAAAGTAGACACTGCTCATTTTTTTATTTCCTCACTTTGTATAGTTCTATATATTTTTATATTTAGCATTTTTCTCTTAACCATTAATTTTTTAGAGGCAATATTATTCATAGTGTGAAATAATATATTCTAGTTTTAATTTGTTTAACTTTTCTTCTAACATTGGACATTGAGATTATGTTTACACTTTTACCCCTATTACAAATATTGAATATTTGTCAAAAGAATATTTTCTAAAATTTTGGTAATGATGACTAAATATTTTTATTGATTATTCTGCTTTACCCAAATGTGTCAACATTGCCAGTCCTTTTCCTCACTGGCTTTTGATAGTTTAGATTATTTTTCTGTATTACTTAAGTGAAAAATAGTATCAGAAATGGGACCAAGTAAGAGAGAGCTTTACTGAATGGGCACAGGGGCAGCTCATGGAGGCCTAGTCAGGTAGCAGAAAGCACACCTTGACGGATGGCAGACAGAAAGCTGCAGGTTCTCCTCCCCTCCCTACCAAGCCATGCAGCCCCTTCTTGTTTGTGTCTGTTGTTTTATCTGTAACTGTGTCTGTCTCACTGCTCGGGTATGGCGTGTGTGTGCGTGTGCGTATCTGCATTTTGGGAGTCTCTGATCTGGCTGCTACTCTTTCTTCTGTCCTCATCCTCATCCTTCTCCTCCTCTCCTCTGCCTCCTCCCTGCCTGTCTTCCTCCTCCCCTCCCATCCTCTGCCATCTCATTCTTACTTCTGCTTTTTTTTCACGCAGTTAGAGGTAGCTGCTGCCCCTGTGGTTCCACTTGCCTTCTAAGTTCAGTGGTCCTCAGAGTCTGGCTTTCAAATTCTGAGGAGAATCTGGTTGGCTCAGCTAGGTCAGCATAGGGACAGCCTTGCTTTTGTTTTGGGTCACTCAGTAGTCAGGGGAGTGTGGTGCCCATCCAGGGAGCAGGAGAAGCTGGCTGTGGGCACAGTGCTGAGGAGAAGGTGAAGCCGGGGCAGCCCTGACTGTTACACAGAGGAACTCAGCCAGCGTGTCCCTAGAGATCGTGCCCCACAGCAGATGGAAATGTCCTTCTGGGATTAGGTTTGTTCTCCTAAAGTGAGCAAGAATTGGTTAATTATGCCTCTCTCTGATTCTGTATACATGTTGGGGGAGAAGGAATGATGTTACAGACTATCTCTAATGCTTAGTTTTCCTTTTTTTTGTTCTCCTAAAACTGTAAGTCAAACCTGCTTTTTCCCTTATGCCTCCCTACATTGACCTTAAGGTAATAAACTTGTTTTGGATTGCACATTAGCCCTGTGGTTCTTGCCAAGGCAGATGATCCATCACTTTTACCCAGAAGTGTGATGGAGGAGACAGGGATGGATGGAGATCCTTGACCTGAAAACCTGCAGTGGGGCCAAGGGATTTGGCATAAATATTAGGGTTGGCAGCAAGGCTGTGACTCAGAAGCAGGTGGTCAGGATAGAATGATGTCAAGTGGGGCACTGGAGCAGAGCTGGCAGCTCTGTGGCAGACAGGAGAAGCAAAAAGGCCAAGGGCACAGTGGCAGAGGGGCTCTGGTGGTACCATACACTTCTCAGTCTTCACTTGGGGTTTCTAGTGATGATGAATCACACAGTGCATTTTATTTAATGAAAGATGCATGGTTTTTGGACCAAACTGTAAAAGCATCAAGGTATCCATTGAAAATGTAAGTTCCTTCCCTGATTACTCAGCCACACAGTTCTCTGGTGAGGGAATTGATCCTTCGTTGTGCAAATCAATTCATAAGGAGTCAGATATGCTCAAGGTCAGATTGCTGGTGAGGGCAAACCTGCATTTTTATTTTAAAGAGAAAAAAAATAAAAAAGATACAGAATTTCAAAAACAAAATAATAGGAAATTGACGATGGTTAATGTATTGCATATTGTTATCTGTAAAGTAGTTGCTCAGATTACAATATACAGGCATGCGTAATTGATCAGACAATATAAGCACAAATCTCTTCAATGAACTAAGAGAAATCAGTAGTATAATTATCTTAGTAATCTTTTGTATACATATATATATATATATATATATATATGATTTTTTTTTCTTTTTCCTTTTATCCTTTCATCCATTCCAGTGTTCTTTAATTTTAAGCTGTTTCTTTCCCTTTCACAATATCTGCTGTGGATTTGGGGTCTTATTTACTTTTTTCAGTTTCTTACACTATGGTGTTTACACATGTGGGTCTGGTGTATTTCACTTATGAGTGTGGACTCTTAGTTGCCTCCATTTATCTATAAAAGCCTTAAGTTTATCCTTCTTTATAGGTAGGTAGTACTCCATTGTATAAAAATACTACATCTTTTTAATCCATTCCTCGGTTGATGGGCATTTAGGGTTGTTTCCAAGGTTTAGCTATTACAAATTGTACTGCTGTTAACATGGGTGCACACATATTGCTGTGAACCTGCCTTTCTAATACCAGATTGTGGGCTCTCCCCCATCCATCTCACTGTGCCCTGCTGGGACTTTTTAGAACACATTCCAGACAGTATAGTGTCAGAAATTCTTGTTATCTTTTAACCACCTATTTCCTATTTCTTACCTAATGATTTCTAAGGTTAGGCTAATCTCTGTCCACCAGTGTATGTCAATTACTCTCTAATATTGTAAAAAAGTAAACACAGTTTACAATGCTTAATTTGTTAAAGGTACAGAGAGATCACAAGCATTTCCAACGTAGCTGCTATGTGCCAGCCTTGTTGCTGTATATCAGACATAATGGTGAAATATGGCACCTGTACTTGCCAGAGGTGATAGTAAGAAGTTGCTGGAAGTCACTGACATTTCTTACTCTACCTTTCATGTCTCTTCCCTATAAAATATATTTTGAAAAATTTAGCAATTTGACCTTCTGTATGAATGTTGTACTTCAACAAAACATTTAAAAAATTCTCATAATATGAACTCTGTTGTTTGCTTTCATTTCTAAATAGGCAGAAATGTACTTAAATTAAAGTTTTGGGGGTAGTATTTAAAAAGCCACAGACCTTCCCAGGCTTAGAGATCCCTTTTGAAGGCTTCAAAGGTATATCTGAATGGAAGTGGGTGGGATTTCCACTGTGGCCCACGTCCTGATTGGCCACCAGCTTAGAGTATCTAGGGAAAGATAAGGCCAGGGAGGAAACCCTTTTTCTACTTCCTGGTGCTGCAGCTGAGATGCTGCCACCCTGAGCTACATTCTGGAGTTGAACCTGAAAGCCATTTTATCCTGGAGGTACCATCAGCACTGTATGTGACATGGGCTTGTCGTTAGGGCTGGTCTGAGTACATGACCACAGCTAACAGACTTCTATGTAAAAATGGGTTTTCACTAGTTTCAAACAGCTGATTTATGATTACCTTTTGGAAACAACCTCTCCAAAGTTAGAATTATAAATGTTGCTGTATTTATCTTGCTCTTTGACTACAGAAAGTGGAATTCAGGCTTTTCATTACTTTGTGTTGTTCTTTTGGCTAATGTTGGGTTGGTTTCTATGGAGGGGAAAAAAAAAAAAAAAAAATATATATATATATATATATATATATATATATATATATATTCTCCTTCCCCATAGTATTGAGGATTAAGCCCTAGGGCTTTGCACTGTGCTATATCCCCATTCCTTGTTTTAAATTTTGAGAGATTCTCATAAATTGCTAGGTTGCCCAGGCTGGACTAGAACTTGCAATCTTATCTCACCTTCCCAGAATGCTGAGATTACAGGCCTGAGCCACTGCACCTGGCTTATTTTAACCTACATAGAAGTATTTCTGAGAATTAGAGTTGTACCTTTTTTTTTTCCTAAATGAGGGTCTGTGTCTCTGCTAAATGTGAAACAAATGTGCAGATCAAAGATCAAACAATTGTTTTGGAGTGTGAAGGTCATTTAATATCATATCCAGATTTGGCTTTTAGTCATTCTGTAAGGGTTTTACTTAAACCCCTGATTGTGTGTGAATAAACTTGCAGATATCTGAGCTGGTGCTGCCTCCTAAGACAGATGAAAGTGTTTGAAATACATCACAGAAGACCTCAGGTTTCAGTTCTGGATATGACTGTGCACAGCCTTACAAATGAAGACGTGTTGTGAGGCCCAGAATGACTAAAGTGGACAAGCAGACTAAGTCTTGTTGTGATTTGTATGAGTATCCCCTGTGTTAAAGTTGACCTTAACCTTTGACTTTTGCCACTTTGCTCTTTCCATGAGTTCACATGCTGATATAGATTTGGAGGGTTTTGTGTGGACTAATTTCAGATAGTCCCAGGATCCCATACTGGTATTATGTTGCTTCTCATTTCTTTTCAGTTGAGCATGCTATTGTTAAGCAGCCTTGATAGGGTTTGCAAACTTTCCTATTGGAGTTTTCAAAGTATTAAAAAATCAAAGTGTAGTTCACACACTACAAACTACTCTTTTGGAATGTATAAATCAGATTTTTTTTATAATTACAGTATTATGCAGTTATCATCACTATCTAATTTCTACAACGCCTGTTATGACTTATATTTAGATGCCCCCCATAGCCTCATGTGGTCCTAGCTGGGGTTTTTTGGAGGTGGCTAGATCAAGATGTGTGATGCTGGGATTAACAGTTTGTGATTACTAAGTCAGTCCACTGATTGGTTTAGCATAGTTCTGGGTGTGCATAATGGGAAGGCCCTCCCTGGGTGTGGTTAAAACCACCCAAGGCCTGGATAGAGTATAACGGGACAGAAAGAAGCTCTTGCCTGCTTGCTGTGGACTGTTTCTTCTCTGAGACACTCCTCCGAAGTGCCATTTTGACTGGCAGACAGCCGACTGTGGACTGAAACCTCTACACACTGTAAGCTGAAATACACATTTACTCCTTTGTTTTGGCTGTTGGGTATTTTGTCCTGGCCATGAGAAAAGTAACTAAGACAGCCCCCAAGAGAATCCCCACACTTGTCAATTTCCCCTGCTTCCAGTCTCTAGAAGTCCAGTCTTTGTTTGCTACCAATCTTTGTTCTGTCCTTGTATATTTTCTTACTTTGGACATTGCCTATAAATAGATTTGTACATTATTGTCCTTTTGTTTTTTAAGAGTAGGAAAATTTACTGAGGAATAGGAATAGCTCCTGAGA
Source organism: Cuniculus paca (assembly GCA_004365215.1). Taxonomy (NCBI): domain Eukaryota; kingdom Metazoa; phylum Chordata; class Mammalia; order Rodentia; family Cuniculidae; genus Cuniculus; species Cuniculus paca. The sequence goes on from RJWT010051013.1 coordinate 7,944, forward strand.
GACAGGAGGGGTCCTGAATGGGTTGCGAATGTTGGCCTTTTACCCCGGGTTCTTTCACTTAGCGCGTTTTGAAGGTGCATAGGTATTGTGGCATGATTCAGTATTTAATTCTTTTTATAGATGAGTTAGATTCCATTTTATTGATTTTTCTACTTTATCCATTTACCAGATTATGGACATTTGGATTTTTTTTCTTTTTTGGCTATTATAAATTTTGTTGCTATGAACATTCCTGTACAAAACTTTGTCTGTTCTTATGTTTTCTTATGTTTGAGGATCTACTTAAGAGTAGAATTGCTGCTTCGTATGGCAAATTCATGTTTAACATTTTGAACAACTGCCAAACTGTTTTCCAAATTATATATCCCACTAAAATATATAACACTTTCAATTCCTCCACATCCTTTTTAATACTTGTTATTATTTGTAAATTAATTACTAAAGTAATTTTATAAAATTGTAGCCACCCTTGAAGATATTTCAGTGTGGTTTTGATTTGCATTTCCTTTTTGGTTAATGATTACACATTATTTTCTTGTGCTTATCAGCATTTTCATATCTTCTTTCAAGAAATGTCTACTGTAGCTATTTGCCAGTTTTTAAAATTGGGGGTTTTTTTAGTGATGAAATGTAACATATTTTGGATACCAAATCCTTACCAAACATATGATACACAAACATGTTTTCCTATTTTGTGTGTTGTTGCCTTTATTTTTTTGATGTTGTCTTTTGGAGCATTAAAGCTTTCAATTTTGATGAAATCCACTTTATCTTTCTTTCCCCTTTATCACTTATGTTTTAGGTATCATATCTAAGAAATCACAAGTGTCTGCTTTCTTCTAAGAGTTTTATAGTTTTAGCTCTTACATTTAGGTCTTTGGTCCATTTTGAGTCACTTTTATATGTGGCATGATATGTAAACTGCAACTTTAACTTCATCCTTTTGAATGTAAGTATCGAGTTTTTCCAGTACTATTTGTTGAAAAGACTGTCCTTTCCCCCATTAAATTGTGTTAGTATTTTTGTTAAAAATGAATTGGCCGTAGATGTACAGTCTCTTAGTCTTATTCTGCTGAGGTGTATGTCTGTCTCTATGCCAATTCACAATCTTGGTTTCTATGGTTTTATTGCAGCTTTTGAAATCAGGAAATATTAGTTCTGAATTTGAAAATATTATTTCTTGATGTGACATTAATGTCCACCATTCAACCCCGCATGATTTGAGGTATACTTTCTTTATCATTGTGAATTATATTGGAAATATTACTTTGCAGTAGCTAGCCATGAATTCAGTTTCAGGCCTAACCTCATTATTCTTTTGAAAATAGTATGGATTCAGATGAAATTAAAGACATTCTGTAAATTTGACCTCTAGCCCTTTCTTAGTTTTCTTAACTATAAAATGGTTAAAACACAAGACAAAGGGTAACTGTGGGAACTAAATAATGTAACATATGTCAGACTGTCTACTGTTTGCCTGGGAAGTGTTAGGTTTGCCTGGGAAAATACGTCTTTGTTTCCTCTCCATTCCATTATGGTTACAAAGGCTTTCCTTATACTTTATTGTGTAGTTTTGAAGTCTTCCTTAAAGTTAGCCTTTTACCGTGTAGGAACTATTTTCTTCAGATCCATCATATGGATTGGTATTACTAAATTATCTAGTCTATTATGTGATATTGTTTGTAGTGTAGTGTTTCAGATTTATCTCCAATGTCTAGAAACAAGCCAGTCCAATAGTGCTCAATAAACATTTGTTAAGTGAATACTTAATGTTGGTACTATTTTCTTGTTTGCTTGGGGAAATATAATGTTAATTGCTTCTACATATGTTTCTAAGTAAGCCCACATAACAGTTGTATGAATATTTAATCACTGAGATATTTGCCACAAGATTTTTTGTGTATCTTTTATCCAGTTAAATTAAGAATTTTAACTTTCTTGAGTGGTGGCACATCTTTTATCTAGATGATGATATACTTTTCCCTATCCAGTGTTTCTTCTTTAAGTATTGTCAAACTGAAATAAAAAGGATGAGTGGTAAATGTAGAAAACAGGGGGAGTATGGAAGTAAGGATAAAGATGTGGCACCAAAGGGGGACTTTAGAGAGGATGATGCCAAACACAGAAGTGTGTTCCAGTCTCTTGAGTATTGCTTATAGTCTTTATGCGATACTCATGATTTCTTATGACTCTCTGCACCTTCCAAGTCTAGACATGAAACTGTAAACAAAGAATATCCAGGTATTGTTGCTGGCTGATGTGAGTCTGACTCATAACCAAATAATGATGCCTCTGCTTGTTGAGTTATTATGTACTTCATGGATAAATCATCCTTTAAAGGTAAGAGTTCAAATAGTTTCTTGGACTTGCAGAATAATTGATTTTGTAAGCCAGATCGGATCATCAAGCTGAAGGGATGTTGTTAAACGAGTAAGTGTTGCCCCAGAGAATGGATTCTATTAGCTTTGGAATGAGTTTTTAAAAGTTAACAGATTTGGATTTTGTTGTTCTTTAACTGTAGGAATTCTGAAAAATTTTAGTATGCCAACTTGTATTTGCACAATATCTTAAAATAGAAATATAGGAGCAACAATTCCCAATGATGATGATTCAGTGAGGTTTTACTTCCCCCAGCAGTGAGCCCTGGAGAACTGGTATTTAGCAGGGCACACCTTATATAATTAGGATGTAGGGTACCATCTCTATTTTTCAGACTTTATGTCTGAGTTATTAGTTTTTGAGTTACTTTTGCTGAGAATGGTCCTGTCTACTGATATGTAACATCAAAACCGACTGGTCTGTTGTCTTACTAAGCAGTATAACAGAAATGAGGTCTTTTTT
>RJWT010051014.1:0-10765 GCA_004365215.1 Cuniculus paca
TAGCAAGCGTGAGTTCATGGGTTCAACTCCTGGTACCAAAAACAAATGAAAACAAAAAATATATATTATCTTGAGTCAGTAATTCTGAGTTTAACATTTTGGAAATAGTCATTTTGAGCAGTTTGGATGGAGTGAGCTGAAGCGACTGTGTTGCCGCAGTGGTGACCAATGCAATAGCTACAATAACAGCTGCAATCAAAATGCCTAGAAAGTGCTTTTGTCTGATATGTTCAAGTGCTGAGGTAATTTGTTCAAGAGTGGAATTTCCCATCCACTCTTGAATGAGATTGGTGGGGGAGCCAAGCCTCAGTTCGCTGTCAGAGTATCATAATGTGTTTAATATTTAGCTGATAAATACTATTATTTGTAATGCAAGGAGTTAACAGAGGCAGCATTAGTGGGCAAAGAAATATTAAGTGCTTTAAAGGGCCTATAATGATGATTAGAGTAATTATAGTTGGTTATTTTGGGTTCTTGATTAATGAGAGCTAGAATATATGCACAGGAAGTACAGATCATGACACAGTCAGAACTGTCACAAGCAATCCATCTAAACTTATTCATATGTTGATAATTACCAATTCTAACAATACAAAGGAAGAAGGGAATAGGTAGGTACCACAGGGGTATTTTGATTGGAAAAGCAGGTGCCTGAGGACAGGCATAACAAGGGTCCATGCTGGTGGGCTGCCATAATAATTAAAAGGCAAAGCATAAGTCCAGGTAGAATTGGACTCTAACACCATCAAATTATACAGTACCAAATTTTCTAGGGTTAGGTTATAAGCAAATTGAATAATGAGGAGACTGGTGGACCAACATGAAGTCCATCCCAAATTTAGACTATCTTCTATAGGAATCCATGGATGAGAACATACAGTGCCTGCAGACACAGAGGAACCTGGAGCTTCAACAGTATCAACGAAGACCTGATGGAAGGCTCCCTCAGTACAGTTGAGCCCAACGAAAATATGATTCATTTATCATTGGGGATGAAAGGGACTACAATAAGAGCTATTAAAGACATTAGTGACCAAACAGAAGGGAAATTCTTCAGTCAAAAAGTCTCATTCATGAAATAGTAAATATCAGCTATTAGAGTATCCAGAGTGGCCACAGTCCATTAAAGGGCCAGGAGGGGGCAACCGGGCTCCACCAATAAGTAGAAAAGAGGGGAGGTTCAGGATCTCCCCAGGTGGCTATATCAAAAACAGAAGGTATAAGTATATGTGCCCAATATACCATGCCACCTACTTTTGGTGTACAGCTAAATAAAAGCAGAATAAAAAGGAACCTTTTATCTTGGGCATTTTAGAATTATAGGTGACTCGTGCTACCATTGCCAGGAAGAGATTTTCTGGAGTGAAAGGCATGCCAGTACCCTGCCATGTTTATTCAGTTTGAGCCATGAGTTGTTCAATCTCTCCCCAGGTGGGTCTCAATGATCATGTTATAGAGGGCAATAGATTCGTTCTCACCTGGTTCCACATGATACAGATGAACAGCCTTCATGGGAACCCAAAGAGGGCCAGGGGTCATGAAACATGCATATCCCTTCCCCCTAAGTGAGCACTTCTGTTAGACCCAGCTATTGTGGGCCCAACAATGGGTGATGATAAAGGATCAATGGTCTGGGTCTGTCCTTCACAGGAATAAAGTTTCTCTATTGTGGTGAAATTTTCTGAGTGACAGTTTTTAAAATGTACAGTAGGGCACCATAGTTCAGAAGTGCACCTTGGCTAGCCGCATGGGTCCTAGAGGTTCTGAACTCCACCCAGTCAGGTGCAAGGCCCCAGCACCACACTTCGGGGGTGCATCCTGCCTAGCTGCATGGAGGATCTGAGCTCTGCCCAGCCCAGCATCCCAGAGCAATCCATTGGTGGAGTGCTCAGCCAGCATCACAGGTCACAGAAGTACCAAGCCCTGCCCAGGCCAGAGCACCAGAGCCATCCATCAGGGAGCAACCAGTCTAACTGACAGGTCCTGGAGATTTTGAGCTCTGCCCATCACAGCACAAGGTCCCGGCACCATAGTTCAGGGGTGCACCTTGCCTAGTCTTGTGAGTTATAGAGGTTCTGAACTCCACCCAGCCAGGTGCATGGTGCTGGTGCCACACTCTGGGGCTGTATCCCTGCTAGCTGCACAGAGGATCCAAGCTCTGCCCTGTCCAGCATCCTAGCACAATCCACTGAGGGAATGCCTGGTCAGCCTCACAGGTCACAGAGTTACCAAACGCTGCCCAGCCCAGAGCCCTAGAGCCATTCATCAGGGAGTGACCAGCCTAGCTGACAGGTCCTGGAGATTGCAAGCTCTGCCCATTACAGTGCAAGATTCCAGCACCATAGTTTGGGGGTATGCCCAGGCTAGTCACGTGGACATTAGAGGATCAAAGCTCTTCCCAGCTCAGAATCGCAGTACAATCCATCAGGAGGTTACCTGGCCAGCAGCACAGGTCCCAGAGGAAAATGACAAAATGAAAGAGCAAGCTACAGTCTCAGTCCTCCAGCCCACCAAGAACAAACACAGGAGACACTGAGTCATAGGGCATGTTTCCCAAGGGTAATGAGCTTGGTCAGAAGGCAGTGGCTGGTCCAGCCCCCACACACTTCAGCACCCATGGGGACACTTCCCACCCCAGGTAACCAGCACGATTTGGGAAAAATAGCAGTGGGCCCCGCACCAGTGCACACAGTGGCCACCACTGGATACCTGTAGACAGCACTGGCCAGGAGAACCAACAGTCACACTTCAGAGAAATTGTAGCTAATGCAGGAAGTGCCTGGGACCCCACTGCCTGCTTGTTTGGAAGAACCCAGGAAAATGTCAAGATGAAGAAGCAAAAGGCAGTCCCTGGACTCCAACCCAAGCAGAACAAACCCAGGAGATATACATTGGAAGAGATCAGGAGTCACACACCTGAAGTTTCTGAAGTGATGGCAACTGAAGTAAACAGACAACTTCACAGGCTATAAAAGAATATGAACAGAAATATTATCAAGTAAAAGAAGAAATGAAAAACATAATAAAAGAATTGCTAAGTATCTCTAAAGAAGACATAGATTTAAAAAATAGAGGAGCATCAGAAAATGAGGGAAACCATGAATGAACAATATAAGAGAAATTTAGAATGCATGAAACAGATTCAAAGAGATACCCAGGAAATAAAAACTCTATTGAAAGCTGGCAAAACCACTTAAAAGAAACTGAAGATATACTTTCAGACCTTAAAGATGAGTGTGCAGCTTGTGTTTTTTGTTTTGCTTTGTTTTGTTTTTTGCAGCACAGGGGATCAAACTCACAACCTTGCTCTTGCCAGGCAGGTGCTTAGGCCACTGAGCTAAATCCCCAGCCCCAGCCTGTGATCTTGAAAATAAAAATCTCTTAAAAATAACAAGGAACCAGGAAATAGCAATTCAATGGCTGCAAGACGACACAAAGAAACATAACTTTAGAATAATAGGTGTCAAAAAAAAGTAGGTGTCAGTAAAATAGCAGGGTCAACACAAATGACATTAAAGGTCTATTTACATAACTAATAGGAGAAAACTTCCCAAGCATGGAAAAGGACATGACATGCAGATTAGCCATAACCAAAATAAATCTACACCTAGACATATAATAATCAAGATTCCAGAAATTCAGCACAGGAACAGAATGTTAAAAGCTGTTAGGGAAAAGAAACTGATCACCTATAAAGGAAAACCCATCAGAATCATGGCAGACTTTTCAACACAAACCATCAAGTCAGAAGAGGCTGAAGTATTTCAAGTCCTGAAAGAAAACATCTTCCAACCCAGAGTAATATACCCTACAAAACTATCTTTCAAACTTAATGGAGAAACAAGATACTTCCATGACAAAGAACAACTGAAGGAATTCATGACCACCAAACAAATCCTACAAAGAATACTGAAGGACATTCTAGAAAAAAAAAAAAAGACCATGGTTTCAGGAACAGTGGCAGAGGGGTATCATAGAGCAGGGCAGACAACTGAATGGAAGGGAAAAGTAGGTAGCCAGTGGCAGGAAAATAGCATGGCAAAGACGAGCCAGTGCATGTTGGCCATAACCATTAATGTAGATGGCTTCAATTCACCAATAAAAAGAAACACAGGTAGGGTGGATCAGGAGACAAGATCCATCAATATGCTCTATTCAAGAAACATATTTAACTTAAAAGGAAATTCATAGACTGAAAGTCAAAAGCAAGAGAACAATGCTCTATGTGACAGGGAACCAGAAAAAAAGTAGGGGTAGCCTGCCCATCAACTGCAGAATGGATAAGAAAGATATGGCATTTTTATACAATGGAAAGCTACTCAGCTATAAAGGAAGATAACCTCAAGTCTCTTGTAGGTGGATAGAGGCAACTTGAGATCATGCTCATGCATGAAATGGTTCAGAGTCATAGGTGAATTTCGTGTCATCTCCCTAGTATAAAGGAGTTAGTGGGATTCAAAATGCACAATGGATATTGTGAAAGTGAAAGGGGAGGAAATGTTAAAAAGGGAAGGCAGTGGCCATTGTTAATCTATTATCCTGTTTTGAAACCCTGTATTGTTTTCATTGTTCTGTTTAGTTTGGTTTTATTCTGTTTTGTTTCATTTGATTTTATTATATTTGATGGCATAGACAGCTATTTCAAAAATAACGCAATGTATTATGATAGCCATTATTGATTTCCTACTATCTTGTTTTGAAGCCCTGTATTGCTTTACTTGTTTTTCTTCTTCCTCTTCCTCTTCCTCTTCCTCTCCTTCTTCTTCTTCTTTTTTTCTTTTTGGCACTGGGGATTGAACTCATGACCTTGCGCTTACCAGGCAGGTGCTTAGGCCACTAACCTAAATCTTCAGCCCTTTTGTTTTCTTTTGATTGGTTTTATTCTATTTTGTTTTGTTTGATTTTAGTATGTCTGATGGTATAAGCAGCTACTTTGAAGATAACAAGATGCATTATGGTAGCCACTATTGTATTCCTATTGTTTTGTTTAGAAATCCTGTATTGCTTTCATTGTTTTGTTTTGATTGGTTTTATTCTGTTCCATTTTGTTTGATTTTATTATGCCTGATGGTATGGGCAGTTATTTTGAAGATAACAAGACGCATTATGGTAGCCATCATTTATTTCCTTTTATCTTGTCTTGAAGTATTGTATCACATTGTTTTGTTTTGATTGATTCTATTCTATTTCTTTCAGGTTTATTCTCTTCAAAATTGAAAAAAAATAACATGAAACACTGAAATGGAAGATATTGGAAATTGCACAACTGAACTTTCTGAAATGATAGCAACTGAAGGAAGTAAAGAAACAACTCCATGATGCTATAGAGGAAATCAGATCAGAAATAATCTCCCAGGCTTTCTGGTAAGCTGTGCAAGCCACATGGGGTCCAGGAAAAGTCAGTACCTTCTGAGAATCAGCTATGTTGGGACAGGGAGGAGAACACCAAGAAGCCAACTAGCCAGCTTTTCTAGTAAGCCACACAAGCTATGTGGGGTCCAAAAAGAGAAAAGTCAGTGCCAACTGAGAATTAACCATGCTGGGACTCGGAGGAGCCCACCAAGAAGCCAAATAGCCAGCCTTTCTGGTAAGCTGTGCAAGCCATGTGAGGTCCAGGAAGAGAAAAGCCATATAGTGCCTCCTGTGAGCCTACCAGCACGCAGGCTAAGAATCACAAACTATCACCCCACCTTGCAAGCAAAAAGCTGGTTTGGAGGACATGCTGAGTTGGTAGCAACTGAGGTACAAAAAGCAACTGAATGCTTGTGCTGTTTGTTTGATTTTGCAGGCCTGGGGCCAGCAGTCTGAGGATCTATTGGGAGGATGACAGGATGCAAGATAGCAAATATGGGAGATTACCTTCTAATTTGTCTATGAAATCTAATATAGTTCTCACTGTTTTGTTTTGTTCTGATTGTTTTGCTTTATTCAATGTTCTGTTTTGATTGGTTTTATTCTACTTTGTTTTGGTTTGATTTTGCTATATCTGATGGAATGGACAACTATTGTGAAGATAATAAGATATACTATGGTAGCCTATAGTACACGCTTTCCCACCCTTATCAAGGTCCAGAAAGGTTTATATTTGTAATCCCATGGAAAAGTTAGTGGAATTCTAGTGAATTCATTCCAATCTACCACTTCCAGTGCAACCCACAGCAAGAATAAAGACACTAAGTCATATATATAGCTGAGGGGAGCCAAGAGGTCCTAAGTTCAGCCAAGATGGTGGTTCACCAGAACAAAGGCCTCAGTCAGAGCTGAACCTAGGTTTTATTAACTCCCCATGAGGGGAGTGGCTCAGGGGTGAGTGACAGCGAGAGTAGCAGGAAATAAGTGACTGTCATGACTCCATGAGCTGGGCTGGTAGGAGGTCTGAGATCATCTCTGCAATAAACAGAGGGCAATAAATGCAGAGAGAGCAATCTGCATAACACAACTGAGAAAGTATCTAATAATTTGGGGTTGGCACTTCAGTTCTGATATACAATCCTTTTTACCCTGGGAAAGCACAGCCTTTTTCTCGAGGCTCAGTCCCCGTTGACACCATGGAGCATGGCTCTCCATCCGACCTGGCTCAACCATGTATTTGGGGAGTCACTGGGTAGAGTAACACTGACCTGTCACTTTGCTTTGGAGATTACACATAAGCTTCTCAGTCAGTCCCATTTACATTGCTTAAAGCCAACTGAAGGCACAAAGAAATAGCTCAGCCAACTCTGTACATATCAATACTTTGAAATAGGACCAAGTTTATTCAAAAGGTAGATAGTTGTACTTCTTTTCAAGGAGAATCAAGGAGAGTCATCTGGGTGGTTCCCCAAAGTAGCTATTTCTGTTTTCCTAGTATCCTGCTTCAAATTTCCATAATTTTGCTGCTTTGTTTTGATTGGCTTTGTTCTGTTTTGTTTTGTTAGATTTTATTATCTTTAAATTTAAAAAAAAAGCTGAGCATGATGGCTCATGACTGCAATCCCAGCACTCGGGAGGCTGAGACAGGAGGATCGTTGCAAGTTTGAGACCAGCCTGGGCTACAGAGTGAGCTCAAGGCCAGCCTGAACAGCATTGTGAGACCCTGTCCCAAAAACACAAGGGCTGGGGATTTAGCTCAGTGGCCTAAGCGCCTGCCTGGCAAGCGCGAGGTCATGAGTTCAATCCCTGGTGCTGCAAAAATTAATTAATTAATTAATTAATTAATTTTAAAAAAGAGAGGCATACTCTCCAAGGTAAAAATAGAAATGACAAATATTATGAAAGAAACGCTGAGTGTATCTAAAGAAGATCTAGATAAAAAAACATAGAGGAACGTAAGAAAATGATGGAAACCTTAAATGAACAATATAAGACAGAATTAGAAAACAGATTCAAAGGGATATTCAGGAAATTAAAAATTTCATTGATGGACAGAGATTTAGCTTAGTGGCACAAGCATCTGCCTAGCATACATGAAGTTGAAGTTTGATCCCCGGACCCTCCCCCCCAAAAAAATATTCCATTGAAAGCTTGTAAAACTGCTTGAATGAAGCTGAAGATAGATTTTCAGACCTTGAAGACAGGATGGAAGCTTATGATCATAAAAGATCTCTTAAAAATAACAAGGAACCAGGAAACAACAATTCAACATCTGCAAGATGCTGCAAAGAGAAACAGTATAAGACTAGTAGGTGTCAACGAAAAAGCAGGGGTCAACACAAATGACATAAGAACATTGGTTCTTTTTGTTTTTTTGTTTTGAAAAAAACACAACCAAACAAAACAAAACATAGTAAAGTCAATCACTACAAAACAATGAACATGGTACATGACTTCTAAACAGGGTAAAAAGCAATTGATAATGGCTACCATAATGCCTCTTGTTATCTGCAATATACCTTCCCATACCATCAGGGATGAGTAAAATCTGACAAAATACAACAAAATAAAACAGTAAAACAAAAACAAAACAAAACAAAACAAACAAGGCAGAACAATGTAAGAAATATAGAAGTTTAAGATACTAGTAGAACAGCAGTGGTTACCATAATGTTTGTAATCTTCAGGATAGTTGCCTGCATCTTCAGACATACTATAATCAAACAACACAGGATACAGTAAAATCAATCAAAACAAAAAAACAAAAGCAATACAGGGTTTCAAAACAAGATAATTGGACATCCTCAATGACTGCAATTACATATTTTGTTGTCTTTAAAATAGCTGTCCATGCCATCAAGTATAATAAAATCAAACAAATCAGAATAAAATGAATCTAATCAGAACAATGAAAACAATATGAGTTTCAAATCATGATAATAGATTAACAGTGGTCACTTTCTTCCCTTTTTAGATAGTTTCTCCCCTTTGACTTTCACAATATGTATTATGCATTTTGCATCCCACTAACTCTTTTAGTTTGTTATATTAGAGAGGCAACACAAAATTCACTCATGTGACTCTGAACCATTTCCATGATCATGATCTCAAGTTGCCTCTATCCATCTATGAAAGCCTTGAGATAATCTTCCTTTATAGCTGGGTAGGTTTCTACCACATAAAATACCATGCCTTTCTTATTTGTTCTGCAATTAATGGGCAGGCTACCCCTACTTTTTATCTGGCTCCTTGTCATTTAGGGCATTGTTCTATCTCATTTGACTTTCAGTCTATGAATTTTCTTTCTAGTTAAATGTGTTTCTTGTATAGAGCATATTGATGGATCCTGTCTTCTGATCCCCTCTGCCTGTGTTTCTTCCTATTGGTGCATTGAGGCCCTCTTGCACTACATTGTCTCTGACATGCTATTTTCCTGCCATTGCCTCCCTAGTTTTCCTCTCCATTCAATCAACTGGCTCCACTTGATAGTCCCCCTCTGCTGTTGTTCCTGAGACTGTGGTCCTTTTTTTCTCCCTCTAGAATGTCCTTTAATATTCTTTGTAGGGTTGGTTTGGTGATCATAAATTCCTTGAGTTGTTCTTTGTCATGGAAATATCTTGTTTCTCCACTGATTTTGAAAGAAAGTTTTGCAGGCTACACCAGTCTGTGTTGGAAGTTGCTTTCTTTCAGGACTTGAAATACTTCACTCCAGCCTCTTCTTGACTTGGTTTGTGTTGAGAAGTCTGCCATGATTCTGATGGGTTTTTCCTTATACGTGATCTGTTTCTTTACTCTAACAGCTATTAACATTCTGTTCTTGAGTTGAATTTCTGGGACCTTGATTATTATATGTCTGGGTGTAGATTTGTTTTGGTTATGGCTAGCTGGAGTTCTATATGCCTCAGTTATTTGAATATCACTTTCTTTTTCTATGCTTGGGAAGTTCTCAGAAATTATTTCTGTAAATAGGGTCCTGATGTCATTTGTCTTGACCCCTGCTTTTTCACTCACATTTTTAATTCTTAAGCTATATTTCTTCAAGTTATCTAACAGCTGAATTGTTACTTCCTGAGTCCTTGTTATTTTTAGGAGATCTTTCCTTTCATGATCACAAGCTGCAAATCTGTCTTCAAGGTTTGAAAGTCTATCTTCAATTTCTTTCAAGTAATTTTGCCAGCTTTCAATGGAGTTTTTAATTTTCTGGATATCTCTTTGAATCGGTTTCATGCATTCTAAGTCTCTCTTACATTGTTCATTCATGGTTTCCCTCATTTTCCTATGCTCCTCTATTTTTTTATCTGTGTCTTCTTTAGAGATGCTGAGTATTTCTTTTATTACGTTTTTCATTTCTTCTTTTACCTGGGATAGAATTTCTGTTCTAATTTCTCTTATAGCTTCATAAAGTTGTTTCTTCACTTCACTTGATATCCCTTCAGTCATTTCAGGTGTGCAATTCTCGATTTCCTCCATGTTTACCTCTCATGGACTTGTGCTGCTTAGGTTGGATGCCAGAGATTGCCCTCTCCCTCTTCATCTTGGCATATTCCTGATTTCTTCCACACACCTGAGTATTGTGGTCCCAGGCACCCCGGCACTGGCCACAACTTCTCTGAAGCTAAACTGTTTGGCTTTTCTGGCCAATGCAGGTTAAGTACATCTGATGGTGGATGCCTGTGTCTCTGCACTGAGCTGGGTACTGACCTACCTGTAGTTTGCATGGGAGTAGACCTGGTCAAGCCCTGCAAATCTAAGCTGTTTAGGAACCTACGCAATGTTGCCTGAAACGTGCACAGGAGCAGACCTTGGTCCAAACAGCTTCTGTGGGTCCATCCACAACCTGGAGCTCCCAAATGACTGTTTAGTTTTCCTGGCCTCGGTCCAAGCAACTTCTTCAGGTCCACCCACAACCTGGCACCGCCAGCAGAAGCAGGTAGCAGTCTTGGCCCCCAGGTGTAACCTACCAAACTCCAAGATGGTGCCTGGCCGATCACTCTCTCCTGTGGCAGGGATGGAGTCCCAAGCACTCACCACCAGCCAGTGCAGATCTTCGCATCTGCCACTCTGCTTCACACCCACACCTCTCCGCAGAGACCTCTGGGGTCGACTGCAGCTGTGACTGCGACAACTGCCACTGCAACCGTGACTGCCACCACAACCGTGCATCTCCAGGCTCAGCAGCTCTTCTGGCAGGGTGAATCCAGCTCAAGTCTAAGGCGCTGCCAGCCACCACCTTCTTCTTCATTTAAATTCTTTTTATTCTCTTTGTGGGCTTCAGTTCATATTTTAGATTCTTCCTGGGTCCAGGGGACCCACTTCCTTCCTTCTTGTCCTCTCCATGATGTTATATTCCAGCATCTGAACTGTTTCTCTCAGAGAGACTGTTTACTCTGCTGCTTACTGTTCCGCCATCTTT
>RJWT010051015.1:0-10764 GCA_004365215.1 Cuniculus paca
TGTAGATAATCTTATGTTTAGAAGTATCTTAACCTGGAGTATAATCCTGTGATGATTTAAAAAGGTGTAGATGATCCCATGCTTAGAAGAGTCAATGGGAAATCCCAGATGGGTGGCACCAACAATCCCAATCCTTCCTTTCATCCCACAGGGAAATATGCAAAACAAGCCACTGCAAATTTGTGGTCCCCAAGCGACAAGCAACCAGTATTTGGATTATAACTCAAGACTTTGGTTAAAAGTTAAACCTAAAAATTCTGGTCTTAACCCAAGTTGCTTGCATGTGAGGGCAGTCATAATTCGAGGGTCCACTGTAAATAAAGCATGTAATGAATATAGGGTTCCTAGAGGAGATAGGATTTGATTGTCTCCTGGTTAGTTTGAAGAGGTTGAAGAAGTCAAAGGTGAGTAATAAAGCTGACTTCAAGAAGAAAGATGGCATACTTGTAGATTTAGGACTCCATGGATATACCAGAAATGACCTAAAGTATGCAAAGTTAGGACTTGGATCACTGTTCACCACACTTTCCATATTGTTTACTGTATTTTTCTTGAGGATAAAAAAATGTAAATAGGTAATAAATCCTAAACGAGTCACATGAGGATTGTATAGTTACCATTTTACACTAGCAACAAATCAGTGCATCATTGCCTGTAATGGTGGAACATAGTATACCCATACGTTAGAAAATTAAGGATCTATTTTTCTTTTAGAATTTTCACTCTGTACTAATCAATGACATTAGAAAATAATCCAGCTCCTTGGGAAAAAAAATACAAAAATTGTACAAGCAAAAGATTCTGATCTTACATGTTCCCTGTTTGAATTTATATACACAGAGAAAAGAGCCTGGAAAGAATCAGAAAAACACTGTTAATTCGATATATCCGTATCTTCTACAGTGAGTGAATCCTGTTCAGAAAGAGGAAAAAAATATACTTTCAAATTTGGTCAGAAAAGAAAGTTTAAAAATATACTTTCAAATTTGGTCAGAAAAGAAAGTTTAAAAGCCATGAGGGTGGGTTTCTGAAGCACGTGAGATGAAAGCAGAGCTGGTTGGACGGTATGAAGGGAAAATACGGTCCCTCTTCCTGTTTTGAAGAACACTGAAGCAAGATCAGGAAAAGCCACCGAGATGACGCCCTACATTGTGGCTAGAGCGGCCGAGGAGAAGCAGGAACTTCCGGGGCGGAGCGAGCTAGTCCTCGCCCTTCCGCTGGCTGCATGTGGGCTCCGTGTTCCTTCAAGGTTCGGCTTTGCCTGACCCCTACTACCCTAGCTCTCAGACGGTGTCTGAGGTTGGGAGTGCTCATGGCAAAAAGCAAGTTTGAATACGTGCGGAGCTTCGAGGCGGACGACACCTGCCTCCCTCACTGCTGGGTGGTAGTGAGGCTCGATGGCAGGAGTTTCCACCGGTGAGCCAGCTCGGTGGGCACCGCGGGATGCGCGGGCACTTCCGGCATCCGACGCTTTTGCTCTGTCGCCTTGTGGTTACCCGAGTAACACGGCAGCCAATGAGCGCTCAGCATTGAGCGTCCCCCTGCTGGCGGGCTGTGCCTGGGCTTGTATGCCAAATGGTGAGAGTAGTTACGAGGGGCAGTGTGCTCCCCCGGTGAGGAGCTGAACCGAAAGGCCCCATTTAAATGAGCAAGGACCAGACTGCAAGGACCTGGGATGGATGGAGGATGAGGAGGGTGGGGAGAAGCACTTTCCGGTGCTCTTAAGCTAACAGCCTCGCTGTTCTGCTGGGTATCTTTGAGTGTTGTTTAAAAGTCTCCGTAGGCCTTGCAACGAGTAAGAACGTACAGAATGTCCCTGTTTCATTGCCAGTAACAGGCCACATAGAATGGATTCTAGAAAAATAACAGGAAAATAGGAATTTAATTTTTTAAAGGACTACTAATAATCATGGTAACATGTATTGAGCACTTATAGGAACCAGGCATAAGTACCTTTTTTTTTAATCTTCCCTTAGTCTTCAGGAGAACTCAGTGAGGTAAATGTGTCCCCAGTTCACAGAAAAAGAAATTGAGGTATAGCAAGTATGTCCCTTAAGAATAAGAGTTAAAGTAAGAAAGTACTTTTTTTTTTTTGGTACCGGAACTCGAACTCAGGGCCTTGTGCTTGCCAGGCAGGTGCTTGTGCTGCTGAGTTCGATTCCACGCCCAGAAACTACATTTCTTAAGGAAATGGATTAGGCTGTAGCTTGTAGTAGCGCTGTTACAGTGTCTTCCTCTTAGAATCACCTGATGGCCTGTGTTGCTAGTGACACTTTTCTATTCACACCCTTTTCGCTCTTCTTGTTCCGGAAAGATTTGCTGAGAAGCACAACTTTGTGAAACCTAATGACAGCCGTGCTCTCCACCTGATGACCAAATGTGCTCAGACTGTCATGGAAGAGCTGGAAGACATTGTGATCGCATATGGACAGAGTGATGAATACAGCTTTGTGTTCAAGCAGAAGAGCAACTGGTTTAAAAGAAGAGCCAGGTAGTCTTGTGGCCTGCTTCCTTGCTTCAGAATTTTTCCTACCTGCATTTGCATTTTTGTTTATCTTGGCTTATAGACTACAGATGAGTGCTGCAGGATTTGCAACTGCAGAGTGAATGTGTATTTCCTGTTCAGATTGTATTCCTTGCATCTCACACCTGCGCATTCTGTATACTTTCTTTTATCTCATTTTTTTCCTTTGGTGCCTCATCAGCTTAGCTACTAGACTGACCTGGCATCGAACATTTAAAACAGAAACAAACCATACAAATGTAACATTAATGACTCATATATTGGCTTTAGCCAGTGTCTGTTTCTGCCTTAATTGCTGTATTATTTATTTATTTATTTATTTTGGTCTTTTTGAGACAGGGTCTCATCATGAGTTCAGGCTGGCCTTGAGCTCACTCTGTAGCCCAGACTGGTCTTGAACTTGAAATGATCCTCTTTTCTCAGCCTCCTGACTGCTGGGATTACAGGCATGAGCCACTACACCCACCTTATTTAAATATTTACTGCAGGAAGATTTCATTATGAAGTGGAAAATCTGATGTTTAATTTGGCAGTATTTTGAAACTCTTAATAGGACACAAAACACGTATTATAGTGTGTTTCTTAAGTGATTTCCCTCCTTCCAAGACTAACAATACAAAAATAAAACAAAAAATTCTTGAATCATAAATTTACATCACAACCTACAGAGAAAAATTTGAGCAAGTAACAAGACTAGAAGGTTAAAATGTATAACCAAGACATTAAAATAGTTTTTCTTAGCCAAATGTATTTTATCCCTTGGCTTTCTGAGAAGTTTGTGTGACCTCTCTGTTGCACTCTATCATGGACTTGAATTAATGTCATACATTTTCTCTTCTCTTATTCTGCCCAATGTACTTTATGTTTGCAAGTAAGTTCATGACTCACGTGGCCTCCCAGTTCGCCTCCAGCTATGTGTTTTATTGGCGGGATTATTTTGAGGATCAGCCCCTTCTGTATCCCCCAGGCTTTGATGGAAGAGTTGTGTTGTATCCTAGCAACCAGACCTTAAGGGACTACCTCAGCTGGCGGCAAGCAGATTGTAAGTGGCGCCAAAAAAAAAAAAAAAAAAAAAAAAGATTTAAACCACAAATTCTGTGAATTAAATGTGTCAGTCAGATACCAGTTTCCTAACGTGTATTTTGTTTGAAATGCAGTATTTTTTTAACAATCTTAATTAATTAAAAATATCTGAAAATTTGGGAAATTTTATATCAAAAATAGTTTTAAAAAACTCTTTCCTTTTTTTTTAATCAAAGAGGTGTCAATACGGAGTCTGGATTCTCACTCAGTATCTGATGTAGCCTCTGCAGTGGCAGCTTACACCGTCCGTACCGTTCCCTGGTGTTCCCTGGTGTTCCCTGGGTCGCACACTGCCTCACGCATTTATAATCGCGCAGCCTCATTAGGTGTTTGCGTTGCGGCCCCTGCCTTAACGTTGCTGTGATGATGTTTGCGTAACGTTTACTCACGTGGTATATTTCGATTTTGCCAGAACAACTGGAAGAGAGATTGGAGTAATATAAGTCAGATAACTTTGAAAGTATTTCTAAAATTAGCTCCAGAGTTAACAGATTTGTGTAAAATGTAAGTGAAGTGACCGCATAAAGTTACTCGGCAGTAAGTTTTTCCTGCCTACTGCTTCCTGTTCGTTTTCTGTGTAGGACATTGGGTAAATCGCTGAATAATGTCTGTGACATCTTTAAAGAGGAGAGAGGCAGGACCCCTTCAAGTATGACTGTTGAACAAAAGATTCTGTGTATGTAAACTTTACTATGTTATTCTCCTCACAGGTCACATCAATAATCTTTATAATACAGTTTACTGGACGCTTATACAACAATCTGGATTAACACCCGAACAGGCCCAGGAGAGATTAAAGGTATAAAGATTTTACTACTTATCCGGGGACAGTTTGCTGTAGTGTCTCCCTGAACATTTTTTTACTGTTCCATGTTCATCTTTAGCTCCCTTTATAGCCTCATTTTGAAAAGATCCAAATGATAATGCTAACTGCTCTGTGGCTTGCTTGCTGTGCAAGCCTGGGTGAGTTACTACACTTTGTCAGTGTCCTCGGCTGGAAAATGGATTCCCTGACACTGGCTCTGCATTCCCACCTGCTGACACTCGGCTCCAGCTGTGTCTCGAGTGTCCCCTTTACACAGGGCATGTGCTCTTCCTTGTCGCTTCAGGCCTCTGTCCTGTGTCTTGGGTCTAGAACCCCAGTGTACACTTAAGAGTCCATGCTTTCCTGGGGATTGGGTAATAATACTTGAATAATGCGTCTGTTTAGTTTTTTTACTCTCTGCCTTGATTCTTTACAAGTAAAATGTAGAAAGTAGTAGCTCCTACCTCGTGGGTTTATGGTGAGAATTTAATGGTGTGATACATGTAAAATGCAGACGTAGGAAACACTCTTTAAGTGCTCAGTAAATACTGGTGTTTCTTAGTAGATAACATGCTGTGTGTGGGACGAGTGACTCTGAAGTGAGGTACCATGTAATAAATAGCTCCTAGTACAATACCTGGTTAGTCAATGATTGCTATTATTAGTGGTACTAAGAATGAAGACATATATCGCAACAACTGGAATACTAATAGATACATCCAATTTGGAAAAGCCAAGTTTATATTTTGATTCTTAGTAGAATAAGGACAGTCTTCAACCTTGGACATTTTGGATAATCTTCCTAAGCTTCAGTTTTCTAATCTTTAAAGTGGAGATTGTATAATGATAAAATAAGAAAAATGAACATCAAGTTTATGTGCGTATTAGATATTTAATTACTATTTGTTCCTTGCGCCTCCTCACAGCCTTAACTTATAGAGCCGAAGTTTGCTACAGAAGAGTTTTTTTTTGTTTGTTTGTTTGTTTTTACTTTTACTTCCTTTTGGGAAGTTTATTTTTCTTCTTGTTCTTTTTCTTTTTCTCCTTGAAACAAAATGGATCTGATAGATTTTATTTTAAAGACCCCTACACTAATTCCCAGCCTCGGCCACCCTCCGCCCCGTGAGGTGAGGGGGGGTGTCCTCTGGAACAGTGGTGTCTGTGCTGCTCTGGCAGTGCAGCCCTGGCCTGTCCTGCCAGCCCCCACCCCAGGGTGCCCCGATCTGGCCCAATGTGGCCCAGTCTAGCCCGATCTAGCTTGTCATTCATTGGTCGTCGTCCTCATCAGTGACATCTGTCCTGTGGATGGGGCACCGCTGAGGGAAAATGCTCTTGATATAGGAGAATGAAACTCCCAACCTACTAGATGTTTCGTACAAGTTTGTGTTCTCTAAAATCGAAGAATGAATTTTAGGAACAACGGAGGTTATGAGCAGAATATATTTATTGAGAGAAAGCTTCTGTCTGAGACAGACAGAAGGGGTCCCGAGTGGGTTGCCCTACAGAAGAGAATTTTGTGAATGTGGGTATCACAATAAGATTCAAATTGTACTTACAGTGACAGTTCATTAGTGTAAGATGTTAGGTAGCACCCTTCCACTTCTGGATTTGTTCCTCAGCGTTTAGGTAGTGTAGGCAGGTAGTATTAAGACATCATACAAAGCTTTCTGTATCCATTGCTATTTCCGCAGGGAACTCTGGCAGCAGACAAGAATGAGATTTTGTTTTCTCAATTCAATGTCAACTACAACAATGAGCCGCTGATGTACAGGAAGGGGACTGTGTTGATATGGCAGAAGGTAATCCTGTTATGTTCAAAGGAAAATGGGGATCAGGCAGAGAAAGACAGCTTGTGCCCATCTCAGGCTTTGTCCTGCCCGCTGATAGGACTCCAGTTGTTAACATGAGCTAGATCCCTTCAAAAGGGTTAGTTTGGGTGTCGACTTTGTCAGTTGTAGTCTTAAGTTTCTCACTGCATAGATTTAAGTAGTATAGAATTTTAAAATTAGCACACTTACTTTTCTCTGCCATAAGCTCTCACCATATAAAGCTAACCCTTTTTTTAAACGGGTGCAGTAAAGATAACAAGGATTTTTGCATTCATAGAACATTTCAAAATTCTTTCTCCCACACTGGAGAATATCATTAAATGGTTCATCCATCCCTGACAACTACAACATGAGGCACTACGAGATATTTTATGTGAGGGTTTTGTCACATTCCAAAGAGTCTCCATTCACATTTACTTTGATATTCTGTGATGAGTCTGTGCATTTACCTAAATCCTTAACTCTCCCCAAATTTTCTCTCTCATCAGCTCTTGGTTTAATTATTTTACTAAATTCATTCCCTTGTATAGTAAATGTTTTTCTCTGAAATGAATGTGTGTAGGTACTGAAGGGTATGTTGACAGCGAGTCATCCCACTGGCAACTTAAGCTGTCACTAATAGAGTATTTTCAAAACACATTTGTTCTTTGGCACAGACATGGATACTTGTTAATGCAGGTGGGAAAAGAGAAATACTTTAATTCTACAGTCATTGCTAATGAGGAACATAAAATACCTTCTTTGTTCCCGAGATCACTTTTTTCATTTTCTGAGACAGGGCCTTGCTAAGTCACAAAGTTGCTTGGGCTACTTTCCATCCACCCGTCTCAGCCTCCGAGAGTGCTGGGATTACAGGCATGTGCCTGCCACCGTGCCTGGCTCCAAGATCACTTTTCAAACTTTAAGTAACATAACCTTCTTTAACGTGTTTGTAATCGTAGAGAGTTCGGTGTATGCTGAAAATCTGGCAGGCAGAAGTAGATAAAAGTGAGCTTCCCCCACATCTTCCCCTTCTCTCCCAAACCCACTGTCAAGTTAACAGTGTCACACTCTTACCCGTAGGTGGATGAAGTCACGACAAAAGAAGTTAAACTGCCAGCAGAAATAGAAGGGAAAAAGATGGCAGTGACCCGGACCAGGACTAAGCCAGTCCCTCTACACTGCGATATCATTGGTGATGCTTTCTGGAAAGAACATCCAGAGGTCCTCGATGACAACAGCTGACCCTTCACTCTAATTCCAGCATGCTTAACCATGCAAGGCCCCCCAGGTCTCTTTTCTTGGTGACCCTAGCATCCCTGCCATCCAGAACATGGGGGGCAACATGACTCAAGGTGGGAGGAAGGGGACGGAAGGAACGGATAGCATGATGCCTTTTATTCTGCTTGAGCAAAACCCCTTTTGTGATGATAGAACATGACTTCTTTGGTTTTTTTCTTTTTAATCGTGGTACTATTTTTACAAAGCAAGAACTATTTCATGCCTGCAGGAAGAATCATTTTTAGATTGTGACATAAGTCTTATAAAAACCTGTCAGCTCTTTTCATCTATGATAGAAGAGGAGCCCAAACTTTACTCTCTCCCACCTGCTCTTAACCCACTGATTTTGAAGAATCGTGTGTGTGCCACCCATGTGCTTGCCTTCACCTTTGGCAGAGCCACAGACAGATACGGGTTCATACTTGTCTGATGCCTCTGAATTCGCCATTCCAGGGGAAAGACTCAGGGTTTTGTGTCCATCTCCAGGTTTCCAGCTTTGGCTAAACAAATAAGTAGTGATTTGGATGTCCTTTGTGTACACATCCCATGTGTAGCTTTTATGGAATTCTTAGCATGATAATGTCGTCTTCTTGCTAGGGCCGGAGTTTGCAAAGGCACTACTTGCCTCTTCCCAAGCAGAGGGGGCTATTTAGGAGAGGAAGATGTGTGAGAATGAATGAGGATGAAGACACATTGACTCTGCGTCCTCTTTGGTACTTGCTTTAAAAGCTGTCTTCTTGTTGGACTTTGTGAAAAGAGTCTTAAATAGCCTGTATATAATCAGAACAATGAAATTTGAATTCAAGAGCAGAGGGGTCAGATGCCTCTTGGGTCCCAGGCAGCAGATGTCAGCGGAGTCAACAGCTTCACATGCTTACAGGCCAATGGAGATGGGGTAGGAACAGCAGAGAACAGCACTATTAAGTGTTAATCTCATGTTACCAAGCTGTTGGACTCTGAAGTGGGAGGTCACTGTTTGTGGTGAGATAACTCCCATTTCCTTCTGTCCTTGTTTCATATTTTAAAGGAAAAAGATTATTTGGTTCTATTAGCAGTCACTTAAGAGACAGCCCACGTCCCAGTGCCTGGTCTTGCATTGCAGAATTTATAGCCAAGAAAATGTATTTTTCAAAGAGCAACGGCTGGCCTCATCCTTCACTAATTGACACCCCATCTGTCTATGCCACTTTTTTCCTTCCTGTTTTCCCCCACTCCACAGGAAGAGGAGATGTAGCTTGGGTTTAGTAATTGCAAAAATCTCTTTGAGAGAAAAATAAGGACTTCGACTCCTTGGGCCTGTCTGCTCATTTATTTCATACTACACAATATGTAAGTCTGACTTCAGTGTCTGTGTTTGGGTGAGCCAAGATGCATATGCCTTCATCACAACAGGTTCACACTTACAGATTGAAAAAGTTACTTGGAATTTTCAGTGCCCATTTGAGGCTCCCTGAATATTTGGGGCTCAGCAGGCTGATGTTTTACCCCGAGGCTTTGAGCTTCTGATGCATATAGTTTAAATACTGTATAACTGGGTAAACAAGGCCTTCAGCATACTGATAGGCTAGATGAGCTGTAAAATAATGTAGTTCTTGATTGGCAAATTTCACTTAATGGTAAATTGATAGGATTTTATATCAAATATTTACAGGCATTAAACTACAATGTTTCAGGACAAATGCACCCAGAGAAAATGTGTGCATCTTCATGAGGTACCATAAAGTCCATCATTCGATTTGTTATAAGACGAGGATGAGGACTCATCTGCTGAAATCCAGGTGGTTCTGTAGCTTTGAGTTTTGTTCAGGCAGGGGGTTTTAAACAGAGTAATAAACCAGGTTTAATACAGTGCCATAAGGAAAGCAGTAAATTAGAAGTTGCTGCCTGATGGTTTTTGTCTTTGTGGAGATACTTATTCGTTCCAGTGTGTAATTCACTGCTGCATATTAATTTTTATCTTGCTCTCTAAGGTACTCTAGACTGTTCTCTTGGTCTTTTCCAAATCTGTAAGGAAACAAATACACAAAAAAACCAACCAGTGGAGTTAATACTGGTTGACACCTGGGAGAGCAGTTGCAATTAGGAAAGTGATTTTTGTGGTTTGTAAGAGACTGGGAACATCTTGGCTCTACTGGATAAGGAAGTAATATTGTATCAGGAGGAAACTCATTTTAACATCAAAAAACAAGTATTTTGCTGAACTGAGGCCACAGAGTAAAAACTGGAGCAGATCAGATCTTGTGAACCCACAGCTCCTCCAATTCTTTTATCAATGCTCAGAAAATGGCAATAAAATTACTTTTCCTTGACACTAAGGTCTCTGCATCGTTAGTGGAAATTTCTTTATTCATAGGTAAAGGAAATAGGGTTGCTGCAGAAAAGCCCAGATAAGCTAAATAACCGGAGCCTAGGAAGGCTAAGCCCAGCGCTCCCCCAGTGGTACTCGGGGGTGGAAGAGTTGAGACACTCCTTGCCCCTTTCCTGCCCTGCCCTCCAGTGAACAGGCAAACGCCCTAGGATGTTAACTTGCCGATCTGGGAGCCACCCCGCGGAGTCCGGGGTGTTAGCAAACACCCCAAGTGATAACTAGGACGGGAAGCACCGCGTTACAGCAGACTGGGCATCAGTCCGGCGTTAACCCGCCAGCCGCCGCAGCCACGCGTCACACCCCCGGAGGGGCCGCGCGCGGGCCGATGCTGCCCCCCAGCGGCCGCGGCTGCGCAGTGCGGCTCGGGCCGCGGCTGCGCAGTGCCGCCCTCTGGCGGCCCCGCGGCTTCCTCCTCCCATCGGCCTCGCTTGCGGGCCTTTCAAACATGGAGGAGCGCGCGCGGGGGGCGAGGTCGGCTCGCGCCGGGAGCCCCGCCAGCCCGCCCAGCCCGCGGCTGGACGTCAGCTCGGACAGCTTCGACCCGCTGCTGGCCCTGTACGCGCCCCGCCTGCCCCCCATCCCCTACCCCAACGCCCCCTGCTTCAACAACCTGGCGGCGTACGAGAGCTTCCTCAGGACCGGCTCGCGGGGCGGCGGGCGCGGGCGGGCGCGGGGCGCGGCCTCGGGCTCGGGCTCGGGGGTCCCCGCCGCCGCCCCCGGAGCCTCGGGCCGCAGCCGCCGCCGCGCGGACGCCCGCGCCCCGGACCCCGAGCGCATCCAGCGCCTGCGCCGCCTCATGGTGGTCAAGGAGGAAGAGGGCGGCGCGGCCGGGGCGTCCCGCAGGGGGCCGGGTCGCGGCCGGAAGGCGCCGCGCAACGTGCTCACGCGAATGCCC
>RJWT010051016.1:0-10767 GCA_004365215.1 Cuniculus paca
GTGAGGAACAGATTCTCTATGCCACAGCCATTCTGGAACCTCGTGGGGCCTCTGCCACCATTCTGGAATCTCGTGGGGCCTCCGCCACCATTCTGGAACCTCATGGGGCCTCCGCCACCATTCTGGAACGTAGTGCTCTCAGGCTTTCTCCTCAAAGCAAAGTCTTTCACTTTTGCAGTTTGGAAGCTGCAAAAGTTTGAGACTTGCTGCTTTTTGCAATGCCTTCAGGCCATCTTTTCTATTTCTCTCTTCCTTCTTAGCAATCCAGTTCTCAGCTCTATCTTTACAGTCCACAGTTTTACTGGAGCTTCCTTTCTGGCCAAACTCACAACATTTTAAATCACCATGCTGGGCTCCTTGCTTTTGATTCACAATACAAATCTGGTTAAAAGCCCCAACAATAGCCATGCTATGGCCTCAACATTCGACCACCTTGAAATTTCTTTTGCCAGATTAATTAATCCACTGTCCTTAATCTTAGTCTCAGGCAAAGTCTCTGGACATGAGAAAAATGGCAGACAAACTGCCAAGCCATAACACACATCGCCTGGAGTTCAACAACCAATGCAGTCCTTCTTTCCAGCAGAAACCTCCTGCACCTGGACTTTATTGGCAGGCTCTCTATCAGCCTTCTGGTCTCCTGAGCTCTGACCAGATTCTTCCCTACAAAACAGCCTAAGCTCTTCCAGCTCCATGCATTCAGGCGACATCTCTGAACCTTTCCAAACACTTCCCTGAGCCATTCCCAAAGGCTCTTGAACCACATGGTCAGGTTCAGTCACAGCAATGACCCCACTCCTCTGGTACCAAATTCTATCTTGGTTACTTTTCTCTCATTGCTGGGGCAAAACACCTGACAACCAAAGTGAAGCAAGGAAAGGTTTATTTAGCTTACAGTTTCTGGAGATTTCAGTCCATAATCAGCTGGCTCCAAGGCAGTGTGGCACAGCACTGGGGCAACACTTCAAGGCAGTAGCCAGAGCAAAAGAGGTAAAACAAACCTCTCCTCCTCCCTTATATTGTTCACAGGCCACCCCCCACACACACCTTTCAGGGTGGGTGTAGCACTCACAAAATCTCTGCGCCCTCCTTTGCACAGGATGAGGATGTTTACAAAGTAAGCACCCTGGCTCCCTGCTGAGCCTCTCAGTTAAACTTCTAAACTTCTCAAGTTGACACAGTGTATCTACCATAACAGATGCCTTAGATGATGTACCCCATTCTAATAGGGTGTTACATCTAAAACTGAGACCATGGCTGCTGTTATAAGGGTCATTCTACCATTCTGATGGGCTGGTGGCTTCTGGGTGAAGAAGTATGTGGTGGATTTAGTGGCTCTCATGCCACATCAGCTACCATATCTCTTGTCTCTGTAACGTAGGATATTTAGTTTTGATCCCTTACTGATATCAAGGTCTTGGATTGTGGTACTGGATGAGTTCTGACATTAGTGTATGGGCACAGTTATGAAAATAGTAGAGACATAATTATAAAACAGCAAATGTATAGACTTATTATACCAAGGTAAAAATCAAATAGTGGCCTCTTCCTATGCTCCTGCTGCTTGTTATGTAAACACCCTGCTAAATTCAGTCAGCCTTGACTGTCTGAGTCCAGCTACTCTTCTTCTGGTAATGTGCTGGGTCAATTTGATTATGTCCAGCTTATGTTTTCCTCAGTTAAAAGAGTATGTATT
Source organism: Cuniculus paca (assembly GCA_004365215.1). NCBI lineage: Eukaryota > Metazoa > Chordata > Mammalia > Rodentia > Cuniculidae > Cuniculus > Cuniculus paca. The sequence goes on from RJWT010051016.1 coordinate 1,697, forward strand.
GTTTCCAGTTTGTTTCAAGGTCTTCCTATGGGACAAAATGGCTAATCAAGAACACCCTTAACATTGAACTCCCCTTCCCTTGTCCCTAGGATGTTCCTACATGGTAGTAAATAACTCCTTTAAAGTAAATCTATTTAGAATTAGCTTGCCTGAAAATATGTGTCTTAATTCAATTCATGTAACCAACGATGTAATAACCTGCCATTTGCCTTATATTTCCTGCTTGAAAACTGTATTTAAACTGAACTCTAAAATGACTTGTGGCTGGTGATTTAAACTCTATTATAGTACCCCAACACACTCAGGTAATATCAATAAAGTTGCCTTCTGAATTCCTGGGTGCAAAGAGTCTTCCATTCGGTTTCATATTTTTTTTCTGCAAAATTATGAGAGATGCACCCATATACAGAATATGAGTTGATCCCAGTCTACCGTCAGCCACACAGTCTGTTTTGCAAATGATCCATGTAATCAAGATGCCACCAAATGGCTGGTTAATTTCCTTCAGGGGTGATGCTACACCCATGGCTGAGTGTTGCTCTAAGATGCTGATAGACTAGACTTGCAGCAGAAGCAATAATGTCATCAGCTCTTGGACCCAGGCATAGGCTCTGTTCCAACTACCATGGCTACTTTCTTAGAGCACTCATTGTGCCAACACCCAGGTACCTGACAAAAGAATGCAAGTTATGTCAATCAACTGAATCATCTGGTTTACCTTGGTTGGAAAAGACCTTTTTAATAATGGACACCTTCTTGTGCTAACACATATGTGAAGGAGAGGTCTTCTCACCCCCCAGAAGTCCATCCCTATTGCTCTTCCCCAGACCCGCTTGGTTCTCTCATGCACTTTTCCTTTTCACATCTATCCCTAGGGCTTCAACCCTAAGTATTCTAAAACTTAGTTCAATCACCCACCACCACTCCAGTATCTAAAAATATTGTATCCTGGTAATAATTTCTCTATCCATAGCAAGTATTTTTAAAATCATGAATCTGATGAGCTAAGGGTGATACATTGTTTAACTTTGCACTTTAGTAATGAGGTTAAATATTTGTTTCACATTCTCACTGTAAAAATAGTTTTGAGCTGTCAATTGTTGCTTCTCATCCTTTGTCCACGGTGATGCAGACATACAGGTCTCCACTTTCGGCGATGGAAGAATTAATTCTCTGTGTTGATCGCTGATGGTTTCTCTCGGAACTAGCATCAAGGAAAAAGAGCTGTCTGGCCCCACACCTCTCTCCAGGGCTGCCTGAATCCAATGGTTGACCAGTATTGTAGGACATAGATGCTTGGGTCCCTTGCCTCCTGACGACACAATACTGAGGCCTCATCTCAGCTCCCCATAAAACCAGCTGAGGACTTTACTGCAACTAAGCTTCTGACTATCCCACTTCTCTTAATTTCCTCTGGGTGTTGTTCCCCAGAGCACTCCACAACTGCCCAAATTTCTATCACAGAGTCTTCTTCATGGGGAAACCAACTCAGGAAACTTTTTCTTTTTGTTTTGCTTTGCTTTTGTTTTTTGTGACAAGAAGTCACTATGGAGGCCAGCTGGCCTGGAACTTGCAGCGATCCTCCTACTTCAGCCTCTGGAGAACTAGAGTTACAGGCATGGGCTACCAGGCCCAACTTTCACTTTTATCTTTTGCAGAACAAGCTACAGAGCATGACTTTGATACCCACATGAGATGGCACAACAAAGATGCCACCACTGTCAGGTGGGAAGGGATTAGTTACCTGATTGAGCTTTTTTGGCTGAATCTGAGGCAACAAAAAAAAGATACAAGCGGTGCAGAGAAAAAGAGGGGAGAGATAAGATATGGGCACAGAGACAGTCACCACACCATGCACGTGCGCTGACTCTCTGAAGACAAAGGTGAGGTGTGAGCTTAAATGTACTCTGATGGGGGAGGGCACAGGGCTGGTGACCTAGGCTGCTAAGCAAGATGTGGCTGAAGGAGGTAGGAGCATTTGTGGCATGCAAGGGGTTTGGCAAAGGCAGTTGGGAAGAAGAAACCGCAGGGGTTTCTGGGAAGAAGGAGCTAGACACCATTGTGATTCAGCATTTGGTCTGTTGCCATAATGACTGAGCAAGTCTCAGGCGGGGGACCTATCACTGTTCACCTACCCACATGGAGGGTGATTTATGGGGAAGAGATTGAGTAACAAGCTGTATGCTTCCTGATCTTGGACTAGTTATCAGCATTCTTCCATGAACTGGAAGATTTATGTAAAAATGCTTAATAAATGTAGTCAACTCTAATCAGGTGATTTTAAGACTACTCTATCCAGGGCTAGTGACCTGGGAGGTACCAAGGGCAAACCCCATACTGCACTTGCAATAAACTCTGGTCAAGATGTGGACAAAAAGGTTATAGTCGTGCTTTTTCTGAGGTCTAACTCTTTCTCACCATGGTGGGCTGCTCTGAAGGCAGTGATGCAAATCATCCCTCTGCAAAGGGACCATGCAGATTTCAGTCCATGGACATACAGCCTGTCCCAATTGACCCTCAGGGTGTTGTCTACAGCATCCTAGGGTCCTGATCCTTTACCTACAGGAATCCTCAATGCCCGAGACCTGTATGGACTCACTTTCCAATCTTAGACGCAACACACACACATACACTCTGTTATTCTTGCACACATAGACACACACACACACACACACACACACACACACACACTACGATTCTTTCCATGGCCTCCATCCACAGTGTTATGCAGGTGCCTGACCTGCCTGGCTGTCCTTAGCTTTCCCAGAAACAGTCGCTCTTCCTCTTCTGAGGCCAGACGATGTTTGATATGGAAGAGATTTTTGTCTCAAGGTAAGGTCAGTAACAAAGTCTTACATGGGGAACTGGGGTCTGGCCTGTTTGCTCGGTCCATAAAGGTCCTCCAGTGTCTCTTTCCTCACAAGCAGTGAGATGGTGGGACTGAGCCCCATTCTGCTGCCTCTACAGAAGACATGGGCTAAGAAGGGCTGAGGACTAGAGATACCAAAACAAGGTCGCAGGACCTGGAGGGTTTTGGAGAAGGAGAAACTACACCCAAGGAGAGTGAGGAACAGGTCGTATGGAGTGATAATGAGCTATCACTTTTACCCTGAGCCCAAATTCTGAAAAATTATTCTTCACCTGAGCTTGGCTGGGCTTTTCAGGGGAAAAGCATCAAGAATCTCTGATTTCAGGGCTATGGGGTAGCTCTTCGATAGAGCATTTGCCTACCATGGGGAAGATCCTGGGTTTGAACCCAGCACTGAAAACAAATCTCTGATTTCAGATGTCAAGAAAAGTAGGTCTTCTCTTTTGACTAAAAGTGATGAGCTTGAGAACCTTGCCTTGAATAATATTTTCCCAAGACACATTCAGTAAAAAAGTATTTATCTTTGAGTAGTTAAAAAGCTCAAACCTGTCCAGAAAAGAGACAATGCTTAGACAAGAGGGTTTCCGCTTTGCATATCACATCTCCCATCTCATCTAGAGCTGGCCCACCTTACAGTCTTCCCTGCCCTCTGCAGTTCAAAGGGAGCCCAGAGCCTCCAGTCTGCTTCTTCATGTAGGATCTTGACTGTTTATCCCTATCCTCCTCTGTCTAATTGTTCAAGCACCCCCTTTCAGCCAGCTCTTTTGTCTAACCCTGAAATCCTTCCAAGGATGCACTAAGCACTTTTCCTCTTGAAATCACACCTCTAGATGTACCTTATCACAGGCACCTGGCAGCTGTTGCCCATAGATCTGTGTTTACCAAAACCTCGTGCCTTCCCTGAGGTGGAGGAATGCCTGGCTTTACAATTTCCGGAGCACACTGACATCGCAGTGTGAGGGAATACTGTTGAGTGCTGCACAGAGCACCACAGATGCTGATGAAGGAGAAAAGAGCGCTTCTGCTGCTCGCTAGGTGGCGATCACACATTTTTCAGCTATAGGATGTGGCGGTGGTTCAGAGGTTGCCTACTGCAATTCAGTGAGCTTGCTGAGAATCATTTTGTTAGTCAAGTAAAAAAGGGTCTGTGAATTATAGACTCAGGCTGTAAAAGAAGCTTTGTGTTTGCATAGCATCTGTGAAAACATCTGCATTCCCTGCACCTGTTGCACAGCTGTAATCCCAGCACTCTGGGAGGCTGAGGCAGGAAGATTGCAAGTGGGAGCCCAGCCTGGACAACTTAGGCACTTAGTGAAATCTTGTCTCAAAATACAAGATTTTTAAAGGGGTGAGGGTTGGGAATGTAGCTCAGTGGAAAGGCTCTGGTTTGATCAAAATGCCATGAAATGATCACAGTGGAAATGAAAGGTACAGGCTGCAATGAGAATATCTAATAAAATAAGACAGGAAGTTCAAGGAAGGCCTGCTTGAGAACGAGATGCTTGAGTTAACACCCGAAGGGAGAGGAGGCGCTCACTAAGTACAAAGGAAGAGGTAAAAATACGTTCCAAGGCCTGAAGGGCATTTAAGAAAGTCAGTGATGGGAGCAGTAGGCTGGGACGCTGTGGGCAGGGGTTCTCATGCAGTGAGGCCGGAGGCACAGGGTGGATCGGAGTCTTGGTAACCGTTCTCCGCTCTCACTCAGATTCGGGGTTTTATTCCAAGAGTAGCCAGAAGTCACTGAGTAGATGTGAGCAGGGAGTGACAGAAACAAGTCTGTGCTTTTAGACACTCACAGCGGGAGAAGTGTGGCTGTGTCTTACAGGGGGCCTCAGACATGCGGGAAACAAGTTAGGAGATTGTTACAGTTGAGTGGGAGAGAGGCTGGGAGCTCGTCCTAGGGTAGTTTAGGAAAGTTCTGTTAGAAATTCCTTCTTATACCAAACCCAAACTTAGACCCACATGTCTATCCAACAGCTCTGGAAAGTAGTGTCTCTATAATTGTAGTACACCATTTTATGTATAATTATGCCCATGTCCTGTAATAGTTGTAGCAATAGTTACCAAAACTTATATCCACAGCTTGCATCCAAAAGTTGTATCTACAGCTCCTTCTTTTGGGACCGCGAAGAACACTCAACTCCACATCAGCATTGTGGTCCTATAAATACAGTAGCTAAGGCAATGGATTGTGTCGCCACCTGTTCCACCCTACCTGCCTGGCCCTATTGCTTAGTCCTCCCTTCCTGTTTAAAAAACACACCTCTCTATGGGTCCTCGAGCGACTTGCATATTATTTCTCTGCCTGGACAAACTCAGTTGGCCAATAGAGACGCACCTCTGCACTGCGTCCAACTTTCTAGAGGTTCAGATGCAACAAAAGATAGGGTTGATGTTTCAAAGTCAAGAGCCATGACTTCATGTTTTCGTGTTGTTATGAAAACAAAAGAGGAAGTGTTCAACCTACCACTCGATGCCTAGAAAATGTCGATTAACATCTGACCTCATCAGGCTGATGATAATAGAAGCCACCACTTACTGAGACTGTTTCAAACACACCTCATGCATTAACACATTTAGCCCTGAAAATTTTTTAAATTTACTTTTTATTAGTGCATGTTTGTAGGACATAATGATCACACTCATCAGGGGCGTTTGTGCATTGTGGATAACAGATCTTACATTTCTATGTCCCTTTCCTTTTCTTCCCCTTCAGTCCTTCTTCTCACCATTTACAAAAGCTCTATTTCCATTTCTTCCTTAATTGTTTTTTTTCCTTTAAACCCCTTTTCCCTTCCTTTCCTCTCTTTCCCCAAAGTGTTGTTTTCCTCCCATTTGAATGAGTTCTTTCTACTTTCTAATATCTAGCCTCCATTTTTGTCCTTATTGACACTTTGGGCTTCTCACACAAGAAAAACAATGTGATATTCAATGTTCTTTGTCAAATATTTTCATTAAAATTATAGCCTTGAGGTTCATCCATTCACCTAAAAATGTCTGAAGTTTATCATTGTTTATGGCAGTGTAGTACTCCATTGTGTATAAATACCACATTTTCTTTATTCATTTATCTGTTGGTGAGCATATAGGCTGTTTCAAGATTTAACTATTTTAACTTGTGGTGTTATAAACATGGGTATACATGTGTCTCCATAGCATGATGATTTTAACTCTTCTGGGAAGAGTTCTAGAAGGGGAATAGCTGAGACAAACTGAACCTCTAGTTTTTGTTTTTGAGAAATCTCAAAATGATTTTCACTGCGGTTATACCGATTTTGTATTCCCACCAACAATAATGGTTTCTTTTTCTCCTCAGCCTTGCCAGAATTTGTTATTGGTTGATTTCTTGATCATAGTCATTCTTTCTTCAATGAGGTAGAATCTTAGTGTTGTTTTAATTCACACTTCCCAAATGGTCAGTGATACTGAACATTTTTTCACGTATATGTTGGCCTTTGTACTTCTTTATCTGGAAGTGTCTATTCATTTAGATGCCCAATTATCACTTGGGTCTTTAGAGTTAGGGGTCTAGTGTTTTTTGCATTCCTTTTATATTCTAGATATTATTCCTTTGAGGAGTAGTTGTCAGTTTTTTTTCTCATTCTGTAGAATATGTCTTCACTCTGTTGGTGCTATGCAAAAGTTTTTAATTTGATGTGATGCCATATTTTGATTCATTGTAATATTTCCTGTGAGATGGGGGTTTACATACACATATGTCTTCAAGAGTTTACCCTGTTCTAGCTTCCAGCATATTAAGTGTTTCTGTTTTAACATTTAGATCTTTGCTCCATTTCCATTTTAGTTTTGTGCATGGTGGGAGATACTGGTCTAGTTTCAATCTTTGGCATGTGGAAAGCCAGATTCCCCAGCACCATCTAGTTGTTGTTTTGTTTAATGTGGGTCATAGATTAATTCAAACTACTGTAAGTTAGTCTATGGCCTACGTTTCCCCGCTTCTTGTTTATTAATAAGTCTCTGTTATATCAATGTGAGGGTTGCAATGTTTCCTCCGGTTTCATGGTGTTTTCTGAACCAGCGTCGCCAGACTACAGAAAGGAGAAAACAAAGAATAATTATAATTTAAATTAATCTATGACCCACATTTTCTTCATTTTGATGCTTTGTTTGGTTTTGTTTGTTTGTTTTTGAGACAAGGTCTTGCTATGTAATGCAGGCTGGCCTTGAACTCACTTATGTAGCCCAGGCAGGCCTCAAACTCACAGCAATTCTCCTGCCTCAGCCTCCCAAGTGCTTGGAATCACATGTTTATGCCACCACTCCTGGGTCCAGCGCCATTTGTTAAAAGGCTGCTTTTCCTCCAACGAAGGAGTTTGATCGTTTTGTACAAGATAAGATAGCTGAGCATGCCTGAAGTTTCTGCATCTTCTGTTCTGTTCCACTGATCCACATTCTGATTTTTTGCCAGTACCTTCCTGTTTTTATCACCATAGCTCTGAAGTATAACTTGAAATCCAGGATTGTAATTCCCTTGCATTTCTCTTGTTGCCCAGAATTGTTTGTGCCTTTCTAGGTCTCTTCTGGTTCCACAGTTCTGAAAACTCTTGACTTAGGTCTTAGTATTATTCCAATTTTTCAGATGAGATAAAAAATTATGATGTGAATTTAACATTTGTTATAACTTGTGCTTTGATGTCCCTCCAAAACCTCATGCAGTCACAGGCGGGGCTTTTTCAAAGGTGACTGAATATCAAGTATATGATTAATTTGTGGTGCAAGGCTGGGATTAAGGGCGGTAGCATTAAGGGTGAGTGATTACTAAATCAGTGCATGGATAGGTTTGGCACTGCCCTAATCCCAGCAGGCTGGGTACAATATTAGGGACAGAACGTGGTTTGTCTTGCCTCTTGCTGGCTTTGCTACTTCCTCCCTGCAATGAACCGTCTCTGTTCTATAATACCTGTCTGCCATGCCAGCCTGCTTTGGAGCCAGGTGATTTTGGACTGAAACCTCTACACCCTGTGAACCAAATGAACCTTTCATCACTTAACTTTGGGTGTCAGGTATTTCATCTCATCAATGAGAAAAGTAACTAAGACAACACCCCAACTGGTAAGCATTAGTGTCAGGACCCAAGTAGTAGTCTCATTCAGAGTCCACCCTCTTAGCCACAACTGTACTCTGCTGTCAAGGGTGGGGAGGAAAATTCTTCAAACTTTGAAAGGAGGCTAAGCACTATGAAAATGAATTAAAGTCTCCAAATCAAGAGGATAACCAGAAATACTCCAAAATGTTTGATTACTTCTAGTCTAATGTGCAGATGAAAAATATTTGAAGACATTGAAAGAATATATACCAGATATAAAGCCCCAGTAGCAGCTCATCATTTATAAGAAATATTGGAAGATAACTAGAAATGGCCAACAAATTATTAAGGCAAATTTTCAAAACAGAGAATGAATCAATTTCAGATAATTGATGTGCTTTTCAGTTTTCTCTATTTTGTCTTCCTTCCTACTCCTTCCTCCCTAGCCCCCAATCTCCTCTTCCTTTCTGGGTAAAAATAGGTAACATGAGACCTATCCTCTTCATAAATTTTATATGCGTAACACATTTGTATGGACTTAGAACTTGTTCCTCTTGAACTTAACTGGAACTTTAAACCTGCTCATTAGTAACTCTTCATTTCCCCCTCCTCTAGCTCCTAACAACCATCATTATACCCTTTATGTCTCTAACTTTGAATATTGACCTCACTTCTATATTAGTGCCTTTGATCATCAACCAGGAAAAGCCAAATGGCTTTACAAAAGGCTTGGGTGTTTTGGTTCTTTAACCATTCATTTACTTCTTCACAAATATTTTCGAGTACCTGCTGTGTACCACATAGACACCAAGGTGCTAGAGTCAGTGGACAGCAAAGCAGAGATAATCCCTACCCTCCTGGACATTTCTAGTGAGAAAAATCATTATTGATACAACAATCGCACAACCTGGTTGTAATTATAAACTGAATCATGTGCTATGATTATTTAGAAACATAATCTTAAAATTCATCCTTTTAAAGTGTTTAATTCAATGGATTTTATTATAGTTATCAAGTTGTGCAATCATCATCACTGTCTAATTCCATAACATTTTCATCACCCCAAAAGTAACCCTTGACCCCTTAGCAATCATTTCCCATTGCTTCCTTCCCATTCCCCCTAGTAACCGCAAATCTAGTTTCTATCTCTATATT